>JAODUO010003362.1:0-26491 GCA_025642075.2 Ridgeia piscesae
TAAAAAGGCTTTTAAATTTTATGTTTTAAATTTTAAAGTGCATAGTACTATAAGTATGGTTTATCCATTGGGGTGCAGTGTGTCTATATGATATTTCCATAAATCAAACAAACGGCAAGACAACTTTTAAACCAAAAATTAAATAACTGCATTAAAATGATGCACAATTAATTTAACACTTTCAAGTGACTTTGTCAATAATAAAATAATTGGATTTAATGTGTGGCCATGCAAGTACAACTGCATTCTCTTTCTAAGTTTTAATTGCTAAAATAATTATTCGATGCATGTTGAACCAAATATTACTTACCTACTAGCTATTGGCCGAACCAACGAGTCTGCACGCAAATCGCACATCGACATCAGGCCGACTTCTAACACTGCCCTGTTGGTGCACACGACTGCGAAGTCGGCGTGGTCCATCATGCAGGCTCGAGATAGGTCGGGGATACGGTGTTGCACGGCAGTTATCTCCCGACAACATACCGACTCGATATGAGTGGTCATTGGGATGCAGTGACCACATACACACCATGCGACATTGTTAATGCGGCTAACGTCCTCGTCTTCGAAGTCCAAAGACGCACCGCTGTCAGAGTCCCACAACAATGGCGAACTTGACCCGGGGCTGGATGTCTCCACCCTCTCTGACCTGGGCTCGCACACTGGGTGAAATCCGTATGCTACGGGCCCTCTCGGCTTCTCAAACGGTCGATAACTTTCTGACTGCTCACTTGAAGTTGAATTCGATGTTGAATCCATTTGCCACTTTGACTTTGATATAGAATTTCATAAAAAAGCACTACCAATAACACAAACTTTCGAAATCTTCGTCAACAACAACGAAAAATAGTCCCGGTATGCGCGCGCATCTAATAGTCTGACCTATGCTTTAGAAGCCCCGCCCTCTCCTGGCGGCTTAAATCTACATCGGGAAATGTGACGCTACCATTGGTTATAAATCGATGATATTTAATTTCACCTTTTTATTTCGAATGCATATAAATATTATTTGTTGACACATAGGACCCCTTTCGTGTATAATAAGGTACCATATCTTTGTTTTCGCGCAGAAATGTCTAATAACGAAGAAAACGAAAAAAACCAAAATTTTACATGGGCTAGATAGGAGGTAATCAAACCACTCGGCTTGGAATAAAGATGGCGATACGCAGTGTTCTATGACGACGATTTAGGCACTGAAAATATTTTTTTTCAGTTTGTCTGATAAGTAAATATTCTTCTGTCACCATTAATGTATACTTATATAGTGTACATTTAGGTATACGGAATGTTACAGCTGTGTTTCAGTTCCCCTTTAATGCTGCCTATCCTCCTTAGCCTCCTAGCTTCTTCATCCGTCCATTGACGACTCACACATTGTTTTCGATTACGAGTTTGCATAATCCCTTGGTTTTGTCGCGCCACTGAGCTTGATCTTCGAGGATATTGGCACAAAAGAAGTCATTATTATTATTACGTTTTAATGATGTGGGATTCAGTTACATCCTGGCCTGTGGATGGGTTCAGGCTAGGGTCACTGTGACTACAAATGGTTGGTTGACTAAGTACTGTAGGGTGGGGTGGTTGACACGTTGACCTTTACTAGACAACTGGACTAATTATTAGGCAGTAGTTTACCCTTATCTTTACTAGTGTGCGGACTAGTGGGTAGTTCTACCCCTGCATACTAATGGCGGATTTCAATATTAACAAATGACACCAATAAGTTAGCTGCAGACTTATTCAACATATGTTTACAAATATGTTCTGTCCAACAATTAGCAAACCAACCAGAATGACACAACAATCAGCAACTCTCATAGACAATATCATAACTAACAGTCATGAATACCTCCATTAACTCTGCCATTCTCTATAATGATATATCGGATCACTTCCCAATATTTAATTTCTATAATATGGGCTTAAAAAAGTGATCGAAAAATAAATTTTTGTTCAAGCGTGATATCAGTGTGAATAAATTGCTAATTTAAATAAAAAATAAAAATGGCAAACTGGGAAGAGGTATATAATGACACAAACACTAACTCTTCGTCTGACACATTCCTTGGAATACTAAATTCCCACATTGATGAATGCCTACCATGAAAAAATTAAATTAAGATCGCACACCAGTGATTGGCTCACCAAAGTTATTGAAACATCCACAATGGAAAAACCACCTATACCGAAAATATAAATGCAATCCAACAATTGAAAATGAACATATTTATAAAAGATTCAAAAATATACTGTCACATGTAATAAGGCCCTTTAAGAAATCATACTTAAAAAAAAAAATTGACGTATATATAAAAATTTTGGAAAAAAATGGAGTGCCATTAATGAAGTTTTTAAATCCACCAACGAAATCTGCAGTGTACGATCACTGTTAGCATTCAAATGAAAACATTCATATTTCATTATGCAACAAAGGCGTGTGAGTTGTCTCATTTTACAGAACACTATGACTTGATGCTTGTCTCATGCAGGTTGTAAGCTGGAGGCCGACTGACTCGGTCCATACACGGGTCAGACAGTCGCACCGTACCATCAGGCAGTCTGAGAAAGACGGCGTACCCCTGTAGTGAAACGTGAACGTTGGCCCGCTGAAGTCATATTTAGAATGGACTGCACATGAAGGTAAAATAGTCTTATATATTTGCCGTGTACCCCCTGGTAGTTTTACTATAACAGGTATAAGACAATTAATGTCACCTTATCATTAAAGGGAATAGAAACAAGGCTTTACTTAAAATTCATTTTCCATGTATACATAAAGATTAAGTATGTTAATTAGCAATGCAGTCACATGGTATCGTGGCATATATGACACATGCTGACATCAGGCGGACCCTTTCTACATATTCAGAGCATGTTTATGAGGAGTTTTTGTGTCAAAACGAGCATCGTAATAAATTAATGTGCGGTACTCCGATGTAATAAAACACTAGTCATCACAGGGTATAAATATTTATCTTTCGGTTCCCCATGAATCAGTTGTTTTTACAAATTGGAGCCTTTGGTTTCGGAGGCCTCATTGAGCATCGTATTCACCGCAGCCTTTGGTGTCGTTTTTGAGTAATTGTATCAATTGCAGCCCACAGAAGATAATCCACACAAGGACACGTACGTTACAAACATTTAACTTCACACAGAAATGTTGTGTAATACATTAAAGCTGCCCAATCCATTCGTTTACCAAATGCTAGTCCAGTTCTTTTGTGTCCAGATGTGTAAGGTGTTAATAGTTTAACTAATATGCACAGTCATTTTAATAAAAAAATGCATACAGGTCTTTTTATAATCATCAAAAAAGAATTGTTGTTACACCGGGTATAACTGGCGAAACAATCAGCAGCTGTCAACGTCCTGCACTTTTTGGGTCATGTGCTTTACGCGAGATCGGCATCCTACGGCGCAATAACAACTTGCACATGCTTTTGCACGTCATGACAAAGATTCTGAAGTGTTTTTATTGTTTGGCCATTATCCCTTAAACAAAAAATTTTTTTGGGGTTTAAATTAAAAAGACCTGAATTGCATTTTTTAAAAAAGGATTTTTTTTTTTTTTTTTTTTTTTTTTTTTTTTTTTTTTTTTTTTTTTTTTTTTTTTTTTTTTTTTTTTTTTTTTTTTTTTTTTTTTTTTTTTTTTTTTTTTTTTGGGGGGGGGGGGGGGGGGGGGGGGGGGGGGGGGGGGGGGGGGGGGGGGGGGGGGGGGGGGGGGGGGGGGGGGGGGGGGGGGGGGGTGCATATTAGTTAAACTATTAACACCTTACACATCTGGACACAAAAGAACTGGACTAGCATTTGGTAAACGAATGGATTGGGCAGCTTTAATGTATTACACAACATTTCTGTGTGAAGTTAAATGTTTGTAACGTACGTGTCCTTGTGTGGATTATCTTCTGTGGGCTGCAATTGATACAATTACTCAAAAACGACACCAAAGGCTGCGGTGAATACGATGCTCAATGAGGCCTCCGAAACCAAAGGCTCCAATTTGTAAAAACAACTGATTCATGGGGAACCGAAAGATAAATATTTATACCCTGTGATGACTAGTGTTTTATTACATCGGAGTACCGCACATTAATTTATTACGATGCTCGTTTTGACACAAAAACTCCTCATAAACATGCTCTGAATACGTAGAAAGGGTCCGCCTGATGTCAGCATGTGTCATATATGCCACGATACCATGTGACTGCATTGCTAATTAACATACTTAATCTTTATGTATACATGGAAAATGAATTTTAAGTAAAGCCTTGTTTCTATTCCCTTTAATGATAAGGTGACATTAATTGTCTTATACCTGTTATAGTAAAACTACCAGGGGGTACACGGCAAATATATAAGACTATTTTACCTTCATGTGCAGTCCATTCTAAATATGACTTCAGCGGGCCAACGTTCACGTTTCACTTCAGGGGTACGCCGTCTTCTCTCAGACTGCCTGATGGTACGGTGCGACTGTCTGACCCGTGTATGGACCGAGTCAGTCGGCCTCCAGCTTACAACCTGCATGAGACAAGCATCAAGTCATAGTGTTCTGTAAAATGAGACAACTCACACGCCTTTGTTGCATAATGAAATATGAATGTTTTCATTTGAATGCTAACAGTGATTAAGGATTTTTGGTGGTTTAAAAATTTTTAAGGTTTCCTTTTTTCCTAATTTTTTAAAAAATTTTTTTTTTTAAATATGTTTTTGGGTTTTGTAAATATATTTTTGAATCTTTTATAAATATGTTCATTTTCAATTGTTGGATTGCATTTATATTTTCGGTATAGGTGGTTTTTCCATTGTGGATGTTTCAATAACTTTGGTGAGCCAATCACTGGTGTGCGATCTTAATTTAATTTTTTCATGGTAGGCATTCATCAATGTGGGAATTTAGTATTCCAAGGAATGTGTCAGACGAAGAGTTAGTGTTTGTGTCATTATATACCTCTTCCCAGTTTGCCCTTTTTAAATTTTTTTTTTAAATTAGCAATTTATTTACACTGATATCACGCTTGAACAAAAATTTATTTTTCGATCCTTTTTTAAACCCCTATTATAGAAAAAAAATATTGGGAAGTGATCCCATATATCATTATAAAATGGCAGAGAATTTTAGGGATTCATGACTGTTGGGATGATATTTCTATGAGGGGTTGCTGATTTTGTGTCATTCTGGTTTGGGTTTTCTAATTTTGGAACCCAAAATATTTGTAAACATATTTGAAAAAAAGTCTGCAGCTAAATTTTTTGGGGTCATTTGTTAATATTGAAATCCGCCATTAATAAAGCGGGGGAGAACTACCCCTAATCCCCACACTAATAAAGAAAAAGGGTAAACTATTAATAATTAATTTCCGGGTTTTCTAGTAAAGGTCAACGTGTCAACCCCCACCCTACTATTTTCAACCAACCATTTGAGTCACATTTACCCCCAGCCTGAACCCATCCCAGGCCAGGATTAAATGAATCCCCATCATTAAAACGTAAAAATAATTGCTTCTTTTGTGCCAATATCCTCAAAGATCAAGCTAGTGGGAAAAACAAAAAATGTGTAAAAAAAATGATGGGCGGATGAAAAAAGGGGGGGGAAAGGCAGCATTAAAGGGAATTGCCAGCTGTAACATTCGTATCCAAATGCTATTAAATCATTAAGGGTGACGAAAAAACTTATCGACAAACTGAAAAAATTTTCAGTGCCTAAATCCGCTAAAAATGCATGATCTTTTTCAACCCGGGGTTTGTTACCTTTCTCCCCATTAAAAATTTTGGTTTTTTGGTTTTCTTCGTTATTAGACATTTCTCGGCGAAAAAAAAGATATGGTACCTTTTTAAACCGAAATCCTTTTAAAAAATTTTTATATGCTTGAAAAAAAAAGGTAATTATTGATTTAAAACCAATGGTACCCAATTTCCCAAATTTCCCCCAGGAGAGGGCGGGGCTTCTAAAGCATAGGTCAGACTATTAGATGCGCGCGCATACCGGGACTATTTTTCGGGTTTTTGACAAGATTTCGAAAGTTTGTGTTATTGGTAGTGCTTTTTTTTGAAAATTTTATATCAAAGTCAAAGTGGGAAATGGGTTCAACATCGAATTCCTTCAATGAGCATCGAAATTATGGAAAAACCCCTCAGGTTTCCCCAGTGTGGGCCCCGGTCAAGGGGGACATCCGCCCCTCAAGTTTCCCCTTGTTGTGGGATTGCGGGTCTCTTTTGGCCCGGGGGGCGTTAGCCGCAATGTGCATGGGGGTATTGTCACTCATCCCATGAATCATATGGTCGTATTTGTCGGGGAAACTGCCCTGCAACCCCCCCGAATCCGAGCCGCATGATGGAACCCCCGCCGCCCTTTCCCGGGATGTTGGGCCTTTCTGTGCTTTTCTAATTTTGTTGGTTTCTGATGGTAAATTATTTGGTTCAACATCATCAAAAAAGCAATTAAAACAGAAAAAGGGAAAGCGTTGACTTTATTTCCCCCATTAAATCCAATTATTTTATTATTGACAAAGTCACTTGAAAGTGTTAAATTAATTGTGCATAATTTTAATGCAGTTATTTAATTTTTTTTAAAAGTTGTCTTGCCGTTTGTTTGATTTATGGAAATATCATATAGACACACTGCACGCCACAATGGATAAACCATACTTATAGTACTATGCACTTTGGTAATAGATTTAAATTGTCATCAGAACATTGTGCAATATAGCCTGTTATTGATATTAAGTATTGAAGGGAAGTGTTTAGTATATATTGTGTATGTGCATGTGCGGGGATGTGTGTGTTATCAAAATAACATCACAAAATGTTGTCATACAATAATAATTATGGCATTTCACAAACAAATGAACCAACTTTATGGTATGGTATTGATGAAACACATGGTTTTGCTAGTTACTAATAAAATAATGGTTGTTTACTATCAATTAAATTATTAAATTTCAGGACATATCGATTAGCAGCATATCGGAACTGCACATTGTGGTCAAGAGGGAAGCTGGGAAGAGGAAATAGGCGTGTTATACCAGCCTGTGCTGTGGGGCTGATCCGTGCTGCCTACCCAGAAGCAAATGGAGTGTATGAAAATTTCAGCTATGGTCACTGAACTATACAGGTGAGTGTATAATGAAAATGTAAAAAAGTAAAAAGCAGTCATGGACAATTAGGATAGGTTGAGCAAAGGGCAAACATTTAAAAAAAAATTTGCCTTCTGCAAGTCCCAGTTCACAATTTCAAAGATTTTTAGTAACTAATTACAATTTTATTAAAAAAAAAAACGGTTTCGTGGCGTACACCTAATAGAGTTAATATAAAGTAACAATTTCCACATATACTCAATTTTTTTACGCCAGCCGTTTACCTGAAAAATATTTTTGAACACCCAGCCATCGAAATACTATGAGCTACGCCATTGTCGACGGGAAGAGTCAGTAGCTAGGCTTCTCCACAGATTAGTTATTCATAAATCTGGAGGCGTTTTGCCAGAGAAAAAAAAAATGGCGTGTTTGTTATGGATTATCTAAATCGGATCATTTAACGGATGCAGAAAAATCTGGATATAGATTCCCCCGCAAAAACAAAAGGGACGTTTTAAGTACACTAGAGGCGTGAAAAAAAAGAAAACGGAAACTGAACTACAAAAACAAAAAAAGCAGAGACGTGTCAACTGGTGGGGTGCCGCCAATTTGTTGGCAGGACAATTTTTTGCAGTCATGAAATGGCCAACTGGAAACGGATATTGATGAAGGGAAATATTAAGTTTCTATTATTTTTTTAAAAAATGGGTTTAAAAAAAAATGTTTTTATAAATTTATTAAAATTCCTTTTTTTGGAAAGAAACAGGGTCCAAAAAGGAAAAAATTATTTTAATGTTTTTTGGACCTCTCTTACCCGCAAATTTAGAAAAATTCAGCCCGGCCCCGGGTGATTTGGAAAAAGTTTTAATTTTTCCAAAATTTTAAAAATTCCTTCATCCATTAAATAACTATTTCCCCATTTATTAAACAAAAGCAACGCATATATCAAGCTGGCCGAGACATCAATGATCAGATCGCAAGAAGGTTAGTATGATGTACTATTTTTTCTGTGTATTTAATTGTGTTTTTTGCAGACGTCAAGCACACGTAACGTTTTTGTGCTGTTAAAAGTAGTGTTGACCGCCGTAGACCGGCTATCGATTGATGATGGCTCGGTCATCGATGTGTTGACGAAGCCCGATGCCGATGTTCCATCGATGACAGCTAATCTGTTTCTATGGTATCACGTCCACATGTGTAAAGACTAAGATATACTTGAACCAAGCTAGGACAATAGCAAAATTTATATCATCGCAAATTTAGTACAATGCAGAATAAATAATTTAGCCTTTAGAAGAAACTTGAATAACTGAACTTGAACACGACACGTCTCATGGGTGATAATATGTCATCGGCGGAGGGACCGTGGCCTTGGATTGTCGTTGGCACTTCTTCGTAAATTCAGTAACCGCTCATAGTGACATAGACATTTATTTCCATCGATGTAAATGTAGGCTATGTCAGAGTAAGGTGACATTGATTAATACAGCTAGTAAAACTTATGATCAGTGTGTTCAGATATATGCTAAGAAACAATGAAAATTTTATGATGCTGAAAACTATAAATTCAGTCAGTATTTATTTAAACATTAAGTTTTTACAAAGTTTTGTTAGTTGCATTTTTCTGTTAGTTTCCAATTATGAGATACACATCTGACTATATTTATCATAATTTTATCAAGTTTCTGCATGCACTTTGACACCCCACTTTCAAAATTAGTTTCACCTTCGAGTAGCAGTATTTATGACTGTTTAATGGCTGGTGGAATTCAATGATTGTTTGAAATCCATGGACAGTTGCTGCATGCATGTTTTAAACTAAATCTTCATTTAAACTACTCATTTTATCTGCAACAAGTTGTGTTTATTTTGATGTTTTATTAGCTTTTTAGATGTGACGTCGGTATCCACTGGTTAAAGATCTATTGTCACCTGTAAGTGATAATTGAAAAAAGATAAGTTTTATTCTAGATAATTATATAGTGAAAATTCATACACTTGATTGATATTGTCTGCTGCATTCTCACAATATGGCTGTGTTTCTCAATTTCTGGTAATCTCATATGAATAACCAGAGGAAATGCCAATTAGGTGATGATGCAATGAATTATTTCACATTCCTTTGTTGTTGGTTACAGAAAACAGTGATTGTGGCACACACACGCATGTGCATACGCTGCAATTGTTGAGGAAGAAGATACGACAATGTATCTGGAGCAAAGTTCAGCAGCATTCAATGCCCTGCCTGAAGTCAGTCATCACAGCACGGCACTTTCTGGGAGCCATTCCCTAGCTCACTAAATTCTGTCATACTGGCCAGTGGAGGTGTATCAGAGTTACCTGCCCCAAGAGACAGCACTTCTATGAAGGTATGACAGCAGTCGTAACTACAAGGGGACTTTTGCGACAAGAGGACTTTTGCGATAAGTTGCATTTGAATCCTTGCTTGTACAGTTCTCTTCACATTGCACCAAGCTGTATAAAGTAGCACACAGTAATTGCAGTATTGCTTCATATTTCTAAGATAATACAGGTATGGCATTTGAATGAACTCCTAGTAACGGTGTCATGGGGGGACAAAACACAGCTGTAAACACTTATGAATACAGCTACTTGTGTAATTAATAACTTCTCGGTTTTTGATAAAATAAAATAAATAACACGTCATTATCACTGAATGTATTAAAATATAATATAAAAATACATAAAAATACAGTCACTGTATATACATGATACAAAGTGAAACAGTTTAAAATTAGAACAACAAGTGATAATTGGGAGTGGAATGTGATAGTGGAATTCCTGGTCAATGTGTTGTTATTTAACTAATGGTTACTAATTTGGCTAATGTTTGGTTACTAAAACAATGACTTCTTACATGATTATCAAATGAAATTACAAAAAATTAGTACATGTTTATAATCATGTAGAAAAAGTTTCAAAGTTGTCTAAATACTAATCAGTTAATGCAAGCACTATATTCATTGTAGGAATGAAATCACGATTGATGTTATCTGCTGTTGCGGGGAATTATCGGCCACGTCTTGTCCCATGCATCCCTGTTAACACAGATGTCATCTTCGAGAAACAATGATTAAACTGGAGGTTGCGCAACAGAACACAAGTCCGACATAACCGTCTACCCATGCTGATGAGCCACATAATCCATGTGGTGATGGGAAAAGTTACACTGCCACTAATCACTGTACCAACAGGGGTTGCTTGATCGGGGCAAATGTGCCAAAACCGAGTAAGGAAGATATGCGGGCTGCATGGCTCAATCGTTTTGTACATTAGTCAAGTCTTCTATTTATAGTGCTACTTTGTTTGATGTTGTATTGTTGCTTCTTATTTGATGCATTAACGTTTATTGCAACAATTATATAAAATGTATGCACAGTATACTTACTTGTTTGTTGATGGATCTAGTTGCCAGTTATCTATCTGTATATGGTTCAGTGCAACATTCCGAAGCACCAGTTGCTCGAAGCAGAGAATTTCAAATCCGACTTTTCATAATACACAGCAGTCCACCTGTAATAAAAAAATCGAACATTAA
This sequence comes from Ridgeia piscesae, assembly GCA_025642075.2. Taxonomy (NCBI): domain Eukaryota; kingdom Metazoa; phylum Annelida; class Polychaeta; order Sabellida; family Siboglinidae; genus Ridgeia; species Ridgeia piscesae. Next base: position 10,642 of record JAODUO010003362.1, read on the forward strand.
GAAATGTTTTATGTGAATCATTGCAAACATGGATTATTATTCTGAATGAACATAATTTCACAAAGCATGAATTCTGACACATTTCCTGTATTCATCTCGTCACTAATATCTCTGGGTTCTTTGAAACAAACTCATTATCTATGTTTATATATGACTCCATAAGACACATGCAAAATGATGAGAAGATAACCCTGCAGTTTATGTTCAAATAAAATAATCGTAACTGCCTGCCATTGCTGTGTAGGCGGTGCATTTAGATCATGATATATGAATCAATATAGCTGCTGTTATTACAAATGTGATGGGTGTCCACACCTGGGGGATGCAAAAAAACAGCAAGGTATTGACTATTCATTTGTATGGATTTTTTTCCACAATTGACACACCTGCACAATTGTGGGACCTAATTCATTTAATTTCATTGGAACTATTCAATACGATTTATGTTAAATGATAAACCCCACCAAGTCTTAACAAATGTGTTATTACCATAAAACGTAATAAGTGACACATACTTAGTCTAATAGTTGAATGCGGCAAGCCTGAGCCTGAGGTCACTGAGGTGACCCGGCTGGCCCAAGGCGGCAAGGCTTGGCCCAAGCTAAGCGATCATATTTCGCTTGTCATAATAATACGATCATTACGCAGTCCGGACCTCAGGATAATAATATTTAAGCAATAACAATAATAGACAACTTAATATTTACCTTCATCAATATGCTCCGCGCGTTGCCGAGTTGCAGCCATTTCATGACAGCAGACAAACTTGTCACCGCATCAACAAATTGGTTCGGCACCGCCACCAGTTGACACCGTCTCTGCTAGTTTTGTTTTTTGTACGTTCAGCTTCCCGTGTGTCTTTCTTTTCGTGGTCACTCGCCTCTAGTGTATCTTCCAATACGTGCCTTTGTCTTTGCGGCTGGAATCTATATCCAGATACTTCTGCATCCGTTAAATGATCCGATTTAGATAATCCATAACAAACACGCCATTTTTATTTTTCTCTGCGCACAGCGCCTCCAGACGGATTTATGAATAACTAATCTGTGGAGAAGCCTCAGCTTACTGACGTCATTCTTCGTCGACAATGGCGTAGCTCATAGTATTTCGATGGCTGGGTGTTCAAAAATATTTTTCAGGTAAACGGCTGACGTTACAAAATTGAGTATATGTGGAAATTGTTACTTTATATTAACTCTATTAGGTGTACGCCACGAAACCGTTGCCTTTTTTTCCCTTTAACAACGCAATTCTAGCAAGGAGTTGAGTATTATTTTTGATTAATATAATCTAATAACTTTTAATTATGTCATATTATTAATTTAGATATTAATACACTCATATATTGAGAAAATGATTGCTATGGAAGATAACTGTAAGTGATTTATTGGCCAGATCATTTGTAACAAGTTTAAAAAAAATTCATGTCAGTAGATGGGGAAGATATGTATAGATAAAGTGTACTTTAAAAATAAAAAATATTACACATTGATATAAAGTCATACAGTAGTTTCAAACTGTCAAACATTATGTGTATTATGCGCTAATTTACCACTGCCTACACCTCAGTCAATCAAACTGCAACATTCGAATGTACAACAAACTATATGCCGTGTAGATGAGCTAGACACGTCTACGTTTTTCACCTAATTAACAGTGAATCTGTATAACTTGCGAATGATCAAAAACGCGAATAATATCTACAACATTGCAATCAGGAATATTAATTTTTCGAAGACGACATGCCGGATATATAACAATTAGTGTAGGCATATTAGAAAGTATTCATGTGTACGGGAGTTTAATAAATATACATCAATATTTCATTAAAAACTGTAACAAAATATGACGGACTCCATTTTCGACGTATCCAGGGAAACGTTTAATGCCGCCACCTTCTGGGTAAATCACGAATCTGGCCGTGAATGTATTCCGGTAGACGGCATACTTGTCGCAATCACTTAATAACGCTATTCTAGCAAGGAGTTGAGTATTATTTTTGATTAATATAATCTAATAACTTTTAATTATGTCATAGTATTAATTTAGATATTAATGCACTCATATATTGAGCAAATGATTGCTATGGAAGATAAGTGTAAGTGAGTTATTGGCCCGATCATATGTAACAAGTTTTAACAATTTTCATGTCAGTAGATGGGGAAGGTGTGTATAGATAATGTGTACCTTCATAATAAAAAAATTCATATTGATATAAAGGCATTCAGTAGTTTCAAAATGTCAAACATTATGTGTATTATGCGCTAATTTACCCCTGCCTACACCTCAGTCAATCAAACTGCAACAGTCGAATGTACAACACACTATATGCCGTGCAGATGAAATATACACGTCTACTTTTGCCACCTAATTAACAGTGAATCTGAAAAACTTGCGAATGATCAAAAACGCGAATAACGTTTACAATATGTCATTCAGTGATACAATTTTTTTCGAAACCAACAAGCCGGATTAATAACAATTAGTGTAGCTGTGTTAGAAAATATCCACATGTTACGGGTGCTTAATAAATGGACATCAATAGTTCATTAAAAACTGTGACAAAATATGACGGACTCCATTTTCGACGTATCCATGGAAACGTTTAGTGCCGCCAACTTCTGGGTAAATCACGAAACTGGCCGTGATTGTATTCCGGTAGAGGGCATACTTGTCGCAATCACTTAAAGGGGAACCAAAAGGGAAAAGTTACATGCTATGCACGTGAAAGAGTTAATAAAAACGAACTATTCTGAATGGTAATCACATTTTTAAAGTCAGTGGTTTATTAGTAAAAAAAATCTGAACACCTTTTCTATCAAAGTTCGTAAGTCGCGCCATTTTGACTGATGTGTGACGTGGCTAATGTTTGGCGCATTGAGCCTCAGATCGGGCAACTCTGTATTTAAAATTCCGTTAAAATAATCGCCAGGTGGCGCGTCGCGATGTTTACATCCGCTTCGTGTACCCGGTAGGGAAGCGAACATGATTTTCGTTCAGAAATAGCTGAATTTCGGTTGCAACGATAAGGGCCAACATTTTCAAGATAGAACTGAACGCGCTGGTAAACCTGGTAAAGAAGACCCGCCGGAAGCCGAAATGCAGAGGCGAGTAACAAGCCGAGGCGACATTGACAAGTGGTCGAAACTCGCTGAAACTTCGAAACACTGACAGGTATTTTGATGGCCTCGCATTCGATCCCGGGATTCGGCGAGTTTCTTCTTAGTCACAGCCATGCCATGTATTATTCTCCAAATCAGTGGTGTAGTGTCGGATATGTTATACACAACGTGAGGTTTCCCAATTTGAAACAAATATCATATGGGGTCATGGCTCTCCGATTTATGTCAGCCTGACACCCACACAGAGTGACAGGCTCGGTCCTTCGCCCTAGCTTAAAACTGTTTTCAGGAATCAATTTCCAAATTGTCCACAACTGTGACAAAAATGCAGATTAATTGTTGTTTTTCAAATACTGGACATTATTATATTAACAGTAGCGACTGTGGCATGTTTTTGTATTATTGAATAGCATGACCTGTGCGGCTATGAAACAGATGTGTGTCAATCATAGATATAAATAGAACACACCAGTAGAACTATAGCCATATAGGGGAAAGATTAATTATCTAACTATGTGGTGTCAATATTGATTGTTCTTTTAATAGGCGTGGTATATTTAAAGGGAAAGTTTGGAGCATAATTCTGGAGGGCTAAATAAAGAAAGAAAATCACCACCCATGTTCTTTATGAAATCGACTTCATGCTGAATAATAGTTTTTTTTTAGCTGAAATATATGTACAGTGGAATGTCTCTATTAAATATAACAATTTGAACTGGGTAAAAGTAACACAACTAGCAGAACAAATATTCTAAACTATAACATATGTGGATATATTTATGTATATTCTGCGGTGATCTTAATTGCAATGTAACTTTGTTGTCGAGGTAACCATAATAGTGGCGAGGTAACCATAATAGTAGCCGTCAGGTTCCACATTGTGCTACTAATATTTCTAATTCATGAAAAACTAATTTAAACATCTGGTTCTGTTTCAGCTGTGCCATGATATATTACAAATGGCCATGGATTTTATATTCTGTGTTTGGAGCAGACAGTGCTTCCAAATGTAACCGGTTAGACAACTTTCACATGTATCTGCCAACAAAAATGTAAGTATATGTTCATGTATTATAAACAGTGAAATGTGTTGCTCACAATTTATTGACAATGAAAATAACATTAGAGCAACCAGAACACCAAGCAAACTAACATGATACAACATTTATATAATACAAATGATATTTCATACAATGAAAACACCACACATTATTCTATAGTAGAAATATACCCAACAATTAATGTTTAACAGTAACTGATTTAGGATCATTCTAGAACATTTCGAGTAGCATGCCCAGTTGTCCACTATGTCAGAACTAAAAAAACGTTCCAATGATTTTATAAAAACACAACATGTATTCTACAATGATAATAGATTGAGTTACCTCCATTTTCTTTGTCACCTGTCAACACAGTTCTTATATAGTGCGGTATCCAACCCTCAAACATGGGGGCAAATACATTTGTATTTGAAAGTATTTAAATACTTTTTAAGTATCTGTAATTGATGTTTAGGAATAAAAAGTATTTGGATCCCTCAAGAGTATTTGTATTTAAATAAATGTCAATGTATTTGACCCAATGTCTGCTTAGCATTGTCCTTGTCAAAGTGCTTTACACTTTACTCCCTGGCAGACCTACTTAATTAAACACCATCTCATGACTGTGGGAAGCATCCAGCCAAGCTGTAATTAATTAATCAAGACGGTTTGTGTACAAATATCCACCATCGTCTATAGCCAGTTACTTGTTTACACAGCTGAGTGAATTGGAGCAATGACGGGTGAACAGACTTGCCCAAGGTTCGACACAGCACCACATGGTTTCGTTCTCGTAGTTGAGAGTCTGAAGCCGAGTCCAAAGCTTTAAACCACTGCGCCACTGTACATAGTTGATATATTTATTTAGGCCTTATTTTATTTCAGGTGTCCAAGTCGGCCATATACAGAGAGTTTTACCTGGTGGATCCATGGCAGGCTTGGTCGAAGGGTACAGAGAGTCATACCAGTGTATACCAGCCATAAGATGGAACTTCTGTGCTCTCAGCGGAGAACAAGATATGGGATAACACTCAGCACTTGTTGACTGCTGCCCTTACAAATGATCAGTTGATTTGTAAATAAGCAGTTGGATTGATTATGAACAAATCAACTGACTCTTGACACCAGCAGATCTTGTTTCATTAGCTTGGGCATATCTGTACCAAGGACTGCAATTCCGACATGGACAGTCATTGTGGGCAGCGGCCAGAGTTCTGACAAAGATGTAATTCACCATTCTCTCTTTCTGTCTGCCATGGGCTGGTGGATCTGCAGGTAAACATACAGCTGTAGTGTCTTCTGCAGCTCCAATTGCTTGCGTCCTGACCAGAAAACAGCCATGTTGTCAGGGTTCGCTAGGACTTGGCCGGACGTTCTTGCTAGAGCCATGGTTTCATCCCTATAAATAAACAGGACATGCTGTAGTGCTAAATATTGACTGTTTGAATTTACTGTTTTTATATGAAAAAAGATCATTCAATCTGCGCCAAATAAGCAGCATATATGTTACAGTGTAATAGTGAACAGTGTCCTTTACTTTGGTGCAGTGTGTTGGAAATGGCAATATCAACAACCAGGACAGGATTAGGCTAGATACATTTATCAAGAAAGCAAATGGGACTGTAAGGATGGAACGGGTCATGGATAGAGTACAGAAGTTTTCTGGCAGATGACATACACTCACTAAGATCTTAATTTGACAGCTGACAGGAGTGACAGATACTGAGTTGCCTTTATTATTGCACAGATAGATAGATGGTGATGCTGCTCCAGCTGCTGTCTTCATTGAATAGAGATGTGTGTATGTTTGTGTGGTGATACATATTACATAAACTAAGGTTTGATAACTGATTACATGATCACTTAGTGTTTATGCACTAGAGTTGACAGTGCTCAGTCATGCAATTTCCTAATGTTGGTAAATGTGGTATTGAATACATAATTGGTAAAATAATACTGCGTCTTACAAACATTTCACTCCACTATGACATTCCTCTCACAAAATGACAATAGCATTTATCGCTACATTGTTTGTGTCATGTTGTATCTTATATTAAGTGCTTTAATTTATATTATCCAATAAACACAAATGTTGGCACCTCAAAATATTAAACGAACAGGAATATCTATGACAATGTATATTGCAGAGATGGAGTAATCGTACTCGTGTACTCGTACTCGAGTACGAGTACTTTTTGAGTACTCGTACTCGAGTACGAAGGAAAGTAATCGTACTCGTACTCGAGTACATTACCAAAGTAATCGTACTCACGATTACTTCTCACGATTACATATTTTTCATATGAACAGTTGCAAGCAAATATATTAGACAGATAAAATGGCAATATTAGAAGTAATCTAATAAATGTAATAATAATCAAGGTATTAATTTTCTATTACTGTTGAGCATTTCAGTTAAATAAATATTCAGTCAGATTTCCCTAATTAATACCTTCTCTTCCCAGAGAAGCCACATCACCTCACCCTCCTGTTTAGTACAAAGTACAAGTTATATTGTGACAGTCCCTGGGAAGCACTGCAGGAGATAAGCATCCCCTAACATCTTGCTTTGTAATTTTAGAAGCCAGGCCATATGCCCCACCTGTACTGTTTGCTCTGTCAGTATGGTGTGAATGACTGGTCATATTTCCAACATCCAGAATCCTGACTGGGTCTGGGCGGTTAGCTGCTAAATCCCTGTCTAGTATTATGTTTAATTAAGTGCAAACTGTAAACCTGTCTAAATCCACAACTATTCTGTGTTTGTCCCATCCAGACATGGGGTCAAATACATTGAAATTTATATTTAAATACAAATATTCTTGAGGGATTACAAATACTTTGTATTTAAATACAAATACATTGAAAAGTATATCAAATACTTTTTCATATACTTTTCATTTTGTATTACTATGTAGATATAAGAAAAGCAACACATATATTGAGACATCTAGTTTATAGGCATAATTAGTGTTTTGCTCATATGATGACAGGCAGACCAGTGCTAGGGAGTATTGTTATTGCTAACTGCATCACAGTGACATCTGACTGAAAGACGTAAAGGCCAAAATATATTGTTTGTATGTTAAGCCAGGGGGTTCCACTCCGTACTCGAGTACATTACCAAAGTAATCGTACTCACGATTACTTCTCACGATTACATTTTTTTCATATGAACAGTTGCAAGCAAATATATTAGACAGATAAAATGGCAATATTAGAAGTAATCTAATAAATGTAATAATAATCAAGGTATTAATTTTCTATTACTGTTGAGCATTTCAGTTAAATAAATATTCAGTCAGATTTCCCTAATTAATACCTTGTCTTCCCAGAGAAGCAACATCTCCTCACCCTCCTCTTAGTACAAAGTACAAGTTATATTGTGACAGTCCCTGGGAAGCACTGCAGGAGATAAGCATCCCCTAACATCTTGCTTTGTAATTTTAGAAGCCAGGCCACAGCCCCACCTGTACTGTTTGCTCTGTCAGTATGGTGTGAATGACTGGTCATATTTCCAACATCCAGAATCCTGACTGGGTCTGGGCGGTTAGCTGCTAAATCCCTGTCTATTATGTTTAATTAAGTGCAAACTGTAAACCTGTCTAAATCCACAACTATTTTTTTCCCTGGGGGTCAAATACATTGAAATGTATTTAAATACAAATATTCTTGAGGGATTACAAATACAAATTAAAAAAAAAACTTTTTTAAATATTTTCATATATTTTTCAAATACTTTTCATTTTGTATTACTATGTAGGTAAAAGAAAAGCAACACATATATTGAGAATCTAGTTTATAGGCATAATTAGTGTTTTGCTCATATGATGACAGGCAGACCAGTGCTAGGGAGTATTGTTATTGCTAACTGCATCACAGTGACAACTGACTGAAAGAGGTAAAGGCCAAAATATAGTGTTTGTATGTTAAGCCAGGAGGTCCATAATAAAAATGCCTATGTTGCCCTCAGAAGAGACACTGCTAATCATTGCAAAGGATGTTGTGAGGAAGGCTCAACTTCAAAGTCAGCCAGGAAACCAGAATAACCTGGTGCCAAATTGAAGCCTGACTAAAGAACAAAAGGGGATATTGACCTATGGTCACTGTTGGGTTTTCCATCCTCTGGCTCTGAGAAAACACAAGTTGTGGTCACTGCAGGGCCAGGGGGAAGCCTGCTGTTAAGTGTCTTCATCAGTAATTAGCACTGTTGGGTGAAGTTGCAGTGCATTAAGGTAATCAGTTTGGCAGGCATTACATGTGACAGTGAAAAAGAAATGTTGATACTGACAATGTATTTAAAAAAAATATTTGAAAAAGTCAAATACTTTAGGAAAGTATTTAAATACAAATACTTTTAATTCCTAAACATAAAATACAAATTTATATTTTAAAAAAGTATTTAAATACTTTCAAATACAAATGTATTTGACCCCATGTCTGGACCCATCTGATATACTACATATTTGAATTGGATACTCTTTTGAATATGCCCCCCTGGTTTTGAAGTGTTGTTATTGTAATGTATTTGATCATGTGTATTTGAAATTTTTAAATGCCTCCTATTTGTATTTGATTCAGAAACCATAAATTAAATTATTAATCCAGCTTTAAAATTTATTCATCCAAAAATTGAGAAAGTCGTCTAATTAAATAAAATAACACCTGGATAGTGGATAGCAGTAATCAGTTAGAACATTAGTGACACAACAACAGAACAAGAATGACACCTAGGGATTCCATGAAAGTCGCCTTTATGTTAGAAACAGGATATTCATGAAAGTAATCATGAAAGTAATCATGATTACATTGTAAAGTAATCGTACTCGTACTCGAGTATATTGTAAAGTAATCGTACTCGAGGTACATTTGTTTTCTGAGTATTTTTCTCATATTTTAAAAGGGAAGACCGTCGGGGAGAAATTTTATTGCTAATTTTGGCATCCGGGACATTGACTGAAAGACGTAAAGGCCAAAATATATTGTTTGTATGTTAAGCCAGGAGGTCCATAATAATATAATGCCTATGTTGCCCTCAGAAGAGACACTGCTAATCATTGCTAATGTTGTGAGGAAGGCTCAACTTCAAAGTCAGCCAGGAAACCAGAATAAACTGGTGCCAAATTGAAGCCTGACTAAAGAACAAAAGGGGATATTGACCTATGGTCACTGTTAGGTTTAATCCATCCTCTGGCTCTGAGCAATCACAAGTTGTGGTCACTGCAGGGAAAGCCTGTTGTTAAGTGTCTTCATCAGTAATTAGCAATGTTGGGTGAAGTTGCAGTGCATTAAGGTAATCAGTTTGGCAGGCATTACATGTGACAGTGAAAAAGAAATGTTGATACTGACAATGTATTTGAAAAAATATTTGAAAAAGTCAAATACTTTAGGAAAGTATTTAAATACAAATACTTTTAATTCCTAAACATCAAATACAAATACTTAAAACAGTATTTAAATACTTTCAAATACAAATGTATTTGACCCCATGTCTGGACCCATCTGATATACTACATATTTGAATTGGATACTCTTTTGAATATGCCCCCCTGGTTTTGAAGTGTTGTTATTGTAATGTATTTGATGATGTGTATTTGAAATTTGTAAATGCCTCATATTTGTATTTGATTCAGAAACCATAAATTAAGTTATTAATCCAGCGTTAAATGATTCATCCAATACCTGAGAAAGTCGTCTAATTATTAATAATAATAACACCTGGATAGTGGATAGCAGTAATCAGTTAGAACATTAGTGACACAACAACAGAACAAGAATGACACCTAGGGATTCCATGAAAGTCGCCTTTATGTTAGAAACAGGATATTCATTAAAGTAATCATAAAATTAATTGTTAAAGAAAAGAAATCGTACTCGAGTATATTGTAAAGTAATCGTCCCATTTTTGTTTTCTGAGTACTCACTCTTTCATGTTCAAAGTAATCGTACTCGTATTTGAGTACATTTGTATTGTACTCACTCCATCTCTGGTATATTGTTAACTGGCAAAATGTCATATTGAGACATCACCCCAATGTGCATGGTGGATCATCTGACTTACTTGCTAAACCTTTGGGAAATTAATTTTTTTTGGAATTACATTAGTGATTTGCACGACACAATGGTTGAGGGTAGAGAATTCCACTCATTGTGGTGGAGAAGAAACTGGTTCCAAATGTTTACCGAGTGTTTACCCGAAGATCTAGTGTTGTATTGGATAGAGTGATCTTGTGGGATATCTACAAGTCCACGTTCCATCTAGTATATTATGCTAGTCTGTTAATATTTCTTCTTGTTTGCTCAGTGTGTCCCCAATATTTCAAGAAACTACCAATAAAGGCAATAATATTGCAAATTTGCAAAGTGATTTTTTTACAGTACATAAGTTATGTCTCTATATAACCCTTCAAAGTAGGATAAAAAAAACAAATAATAATGAATAACAATATCGGACGGCCTAACTCGCTTGGACCTAGTTAGCGGCTCCATGATCCCGTGTACATACCTTCTAGAACGAAAAGGGGAAACCCAAAAAGGGGAAAAATTAAGTGCTATGCACGTGAAAGAGCTAATACAAAGCAACCATTCTGAACGGTAATCAAATTTTTAACGTCAGTGGTTTATTAGTAAAATAATTCCAAAGTGGATAATTTTACTGAAATCATCGGCTTCATAGAGGCGTCCATGATGCGCCTCTTCCTGTTGTCTGACCGTGGTCTGACCACTCAGCACGCAGAACCGGCCTTAAAGTCACGTGTCCGATTGCGTGCGTCAATGCTATCGCCGTTGTAAACACAATGTTGTAAGATACGCGAACTTCGAAGAAGGACATCCGTTCGAAGAACGTTGCTTCGAATAGGATGTTTCTCACCGTATATACTGGGTCAAGATCCGCAGAAACGTCGGCGACGTCGAGTTTTCAAGTATGGAGCTGTGCAAACGATATTAGCGCGATATTTAATCACCAACGATAGTCGTCGAAACGGGTTACCGGTCGAATCCTTCCGTCGCCGTAGCCAAGTCATCAAAGCGCGCAAGAAGGTTAGTAAATATTATTAAGTCTTCTGTATCTAAATTATTTGAATCTTGTACCATTAGACACATTGCGATGTATGTCGAGATGACTTATGTACATACTGATATTGTTCGTAAACGTCCACCACAGTTAACGTTCTAGAAGGTATGTACAGGGATCATGGAGCCGCTAACTAGGTCCAAGCGAGTTAGGCCGTCCGATATTGTTATTCATTATTATTTGTTTTATTTTATCCTACTTTGAATGGTATATATCACGTTTGCATGAACAGAAGCATAAAAATAAGGTCAAGCTACATGTCAATAACACACAAAAACAGCTGAATGCAAGCCAGATAGTAGACGTCATAGTCAATCCGCATGAACGATAATATAGGCACTTTGATATCACTCGCTAAATAACTTCAAAAGTACTGCCTTTCGAGTTTCGTAGCTACGCATGCAGTTCCTATTTTCAGGTTGACCGCTCTGAAAGTGCCAACATGACTGCTATATTTTTCAGTAAACATATTATTCAAACATAAAAAATAGCATTGCGAATGTTGTTTTCAATCATTCATGTTATTTGTTCAGTGAGAGAACAAATTACAAATTCTGTGTGCTGTATCAGTTCAGATACTCATACAACATTGATACTAGGACATGTTACAGGCTTACAGTAAATGATGAATAATTAGCTATGATGAGACATAACTTATGTACTGTAAAAAAAAACACTTTTTCAAATTTGCAAATTTTTGCCTTTATTGGTAGTTTCTTGAAATATTGGGGACACACTGAGCAAACAAGAAGAAATATTAACAGACTAGCATAATATACTAGATGGAACGTGGACTTGTAGATATCCCACAAGATCACTCTATCCAATACAACACTAGATCTTCGGGTAAACACTCGGTAAACATTTGGAACCAGTTTCTTCTCCACCACAATGAGTGGAATTCTCTACCCTCAACCATTGTGTCGTGCAAATCACTAATGTAATTAAAAAAAAATCCAATGGTTTAGCAAGTAAGTCAGATGATCCACCATGCACATTAGCGTGATGTCTCAATATGACATTTTGCCAGTTAACAATATACCAGAGATGGAGTGAGTACAATACAAATGTACTCGAGTACGAGTACGATTACTTTGAACATGCATGAGTACGAGTACTCAGAAAACAAATGTACTCGAGTACGAGTACGATTACTTTACAATATACTCGAGTACGATTACTTTACAATGTAATCATGATTACTTTCATGATTACTTTAATGAATATCCTGTTTCTAACATAAAGGCGACTTTCATGGAATCCCTAGGTGTCATTCTTGTTCTGTTGTTGTGTCACTAATGTTCTAACTAATTACTGCTATCCACTATCCAGGTGTTATTGTTATTAATAATTAGACGACTTTCTCAGGTATTGGATGAATCATTTAATGCTGGATTAATAATTTAATTTATGGTTTCTGAATCAAATACAAATAGGAGGCATTTAAAAATTTCAAATACACATGATCAAATACATTACAATAACACTTCAAAACCAGGGGGGCATATTCAAAAGAGTAGTATATCAGATGGGTCCAGACATGGGGTCAAATACATTTGTATTTGAAAGTATTTAAAAATTTTTTTAAAGTATTTTTATTTGATGTTTAGGAATTAAAAGTATTTGTATTTAAATACTTTCCTAAAATATTTGACTTGTTCAAATATTTTTTTGAAATACATTGTTAGTATCAACATTTCTTTTTCACTGTCACATGTAATGCCTGCCAAACTGATTACCTTAATGCACTGCAACTTCACCCAACAATGCTAATTACTGATGAAGACACTTAACAGCAGGCTTCCCCCTGGCCCTGCAGTGACCACAACTTGTGTTTGCTCAGAGCCAGAGGATGGACCTAACAGTGACCATAGGTCAATATCCCCTTTTGTTCTTTAGTCAGGGTTCAATTTGGCACCAGGTTATTCTGGTTTCCTGGCTGACTTTGAAGTTGAGCCTTCCTCACAACATGGTAGCAATGATTAACAGTGTCTCTTCTGAGGGCAACATAGGCATCATATTATTATGGACCTCCTGGCGTAACATACAAACAATATATTTTGGCCTTTACCTCTGTCAATCAGTTGTCACTGTGATGCAGTTAGCAATAACAATACTCTCTAGCACTGGTGTGCCTGTCATCATATGAGCAAAACAGTAATTATGCCTATAAACTAGATGTCTCAATATGTGTTGCTTTTCTTTTACCTACATAGTAATACAAAATGAAAAGTATTTGAAAAATATATGAACAAGTATTTGAAATACTTTTCAATGTATTCATATTTAAATACATTTATATTTAAAAAGTATTTGTAATCCCTCAAGAATATTTGTATTTAAATACATTTCAATGTATTTGACCCCATGTCTGGATGGGACAAACACAGAATGGTTGTGGATTTAGACAGGTTTACAGTTTGCACTTAATTAAACATAATAGACAGGGATTTAGCAGCTAACCGCCCAGACCCAGTCAGGATTCTGGATGTTGGAAATATGACCAGTCATTCACACCATACTGACAGAGCAAACAGTACAGGTGGGGCTGTAGCCTGGCTTCTAAAATTACAAAGCAAGATGTTAGGGGATGCTTATCTCCTGCAGTGCTTCTCAGGGACTGTCACAATATAACTTGTACTTTGTACTAAGCAGGAGGGTGAGGAGATGTTGCTTCTCTGGGAAGGGAAGGTATTAATTAGAGAAATCTGACTGAATATTTATTTAACTGAAATGCTCAACAGTAATGAAAATGAATACCTTGATTATTATTACATTTATTAGATTACTTTTAATATTGCCATTTTTATCTGTCTAATATAATATATTAGACAAGCAAATATTATTTGCTTGCAACTGTTCATATGAAAAAAATGTTGTTCTGAACGGTAATCACATTTTTAACGTCAGTGGTTTATTAGTAAAATAATTCCAAAGTGGATAATTTTACTGAAATCATCGGCTTTATAGAGGCGTCCATGATGCGCCTCTTCCTGTTGTCTGATCGTGGTCTGACCACTCAGCACGCAGAACCGGCCTTAAAGTCACGTGTCCGATTGCGTGCGTCAATGCTATCGCCGTTGTAAACACAATGTTGTAAGATACGCGAACTTCGAAGAAGGACATCCGTTCGAAGAACGTTGCTTCGAATAGGATGTTTCTCACCGTATATACTGGGTCAAGATCCGCAGAAACGTCGGCGACGTCGAGTTTTCAAGTATGGAGCTGTGCAAACGATATTAGCGCGATATTTAATCACCAACGATAGTCGTCGAAACGGGTTACCGGTCGAATCCTTCCGTCGCCGTAGCCAAGTCATCAAAGCGCGCAAGAAGGTTAGTAAATATTATTAAGTCTTCTGTATCTAAATTATTTGAATCTTGTACCATTAGACACATTGCGATGTCTGTCGAGATGACTTATGTACATACTGATATTGTTCATAAACGTCCACCACAGTTAACGTTCTAGAAGGTATGTACACGGGATCATGGAGCCGCTAACTAGGTCCAAGCGAGTTAGGCCGTCCGATATTGTTATTCATTATTATTTGTTTTATTTTATCCTACTTTGAATGGTTATATATCACGTTTGCATGAACAGAGGCATAAAAATAAGGTAAAGCTACATGTCAATAACACAAAAAACAGCTGAATGCAAGCCAGATCATAGACGTCATAGTCAATCCGCATGAACGATAATATAGGCACTTTGATATCACTCGCTAAATAAGTTTTCAAAAGTACTGCCTTTCGAGTTTCGTAGCTACGCATGCAGTTCCTATTTTCAGGTTGACCGCTCTGAAAGTGCCAACATGACTGCTATATTTTTCAGTAAACATATTATTCAAACATAAAAAATAGCATTGCGAATGTTGTTTTCAATCATGTTATTTGTTCAGTGAGAGAACAAATTACAAATTCTGTGTGCTGTATCAGTTCAGATACTCATACAACATTGATACTAGGACATGTTACAGGCTTACAGTAAAGGATGAATAATTAGCTATGATGAGACATAACTTATGTACTGTAAAAAAATCACTTTGCAAATTTGCAATATTATTGCCTTTATTGGTAGTTTCTTGAAATATTGGGGACACACTGAGCAAACAAGAAGAAATATTAACAGACTAGCATAATATACTAGATGGAACGTGGACTTGTAGATATCCCACAAGATCACTCTATCCAATACAACACTAGATCTTCGGGTAAACACTCGGTAAACATTTGGAACCAGTTTCTTCTCCACCACAATGAGTGGAATTCTCTACCCTCAACCATTGTGTCGTGCAAATCACTAATGTAATTCAAAAAAAATTAATCCAATGGTTTAGCAAGTAAGTCAGATGATCCACCATGCACATTAGCGTGATGTCTCAATATGACATTTTGCCAGTTAACAATATACATTGTCATAGATATTCCTGTTCGTTTAATATTTTGAGGTGCCAAC
This sequence comes from Ridgeia piscesae, assembly GCA_025642075.2. Taxonomy (NCBI): domain Eukaryota; kingdom Metazoa; phylum Annelida; class Polychaeta; order Sabellida; family Siboglinidae; genus Ridgeia; species Ridgeia piscesae. The sequence continues at coordinate 26,337 of JAODUO010003362.1, forward strand.
ATTTGTGTTTATTGGTAGCGATAAATGCTATTGTCATTTTGTGAGAGGAATGTCATAGTGGAGTGAAATGTTTGTAAGACGCAGTATTATTTTACCAATTATGTATTCAATACCACATTTACCAACATTAGGGAAAATTTCATGATGAGCACTGT
>JAODUO010003363.1:0-10000 GCA_025642075.2 Ridgeia piscesae
TGGTCACTGCAGGGCCAGGGGAAACCTGTTGTTAAGTGTATTCATCAGTAATTAGCACTGTTGGGTGAAGTTGCAGTGCATTAAGGTAATCAGTTTGGCGGGCATTACATGTGACAGTGAAAAACAAAATGTTGATACTGACAATGTATTTGAAAAAATATTTCAAAAGGTCAAACACTTTAGAAAAGTATTTAAATACAAATACTTTTAATTCCTAAACATCAAATACAAATACTTAAAAAGTATTTAAATACTTTCAAATACAAATGTGTTTGACCCCCCATCTGATATACTACATATTTGAATTGGATACTCTTGAATATGCACCCCTGGTTTTGAAGTGTTGTTATTGTAATGTATTTGATCATGTGTATTTGAAATTCTTAAATGCCTCCTATTTGTACTTGATTCAGAAACCATAAATTAAATTATTAATCCAGCATTAAATGATTCATTGAATACCTGAGAAAGTCGACTAATTATTAATAATAATAACACCTGGATAGTGGATAGCAGTAATTAGTTAGAACATTAGTGACACAACAACAGAACAAGAATGCCACCTAGGGATTCCATGAAAGTCGCCTTTATGTTAGAAACAGGATATTCATTAAAGTAATCATGAAAGTAATCATGATTACATTCTAATGTAATCGTACTCGAACTCGAGTACATTGTAAAGTAATCGTACTCGTACTCGAGTACATTTGTTTTCTTCGTACTCGTACTCGTTTCTTCCCCTTGAAAAAACAGGGGAAACGGTCAAAGAAGAAACACTTATCGAAGGAAGCCATTAGAAAAATCAAGTACAAGCAAATGATGTGGAAGACATATAGACATACCGGAAGTGAAGAAGACTATAGCATTTATAAAGAAGCACTTAATCAAGCTACAGCTGAAATTAGAAATTCAAAGAGAAGCTACGAACAAAAAATAGCTTTTAATATAAAACATGACAGCAAGAGTTTTTATGCGTATGTTCGAAGTAAACAGAAAGTTCAGGATAAGGTCGGTCCTCTAGAAGGTAGTGATGGAAACATAATAACAGAGGGATTCTTAATGGCAGAAAACCTAAATGAGTACTTTAGTTCGGTGTTTACCAGGGAAGATATTAGTATATTACCAGTACTTGAGACTAAGTTCGAAGGGAGAGAGTTTGACTATTTAGGACAACTAATTGTAACCCCAACAATGGTAGCTAAGAAAATAAGAGATATGAAGGATAATAAATCACCTGGAGTAGATGGGATTCCTCCCAAATTACTATTGGAAATTGTAGAACAAATCAGCGTACCGCTTGCAGCAGTGTTCAATTTGTCATTAGAGGAGGGAATAGTTCCGTTAGAATGGAAGGAAGCAAACATTATACCATTATTTAAAAAAGGTTCGAGAAACAAGTCAGAGAACAATAGACCAGTGAGTTTAACATCGGTGATTTGCAAACTATTAGAAAGACTAATTAAAGATCACCTGGTTGATTTTCTTGTTAAAAATAAATTGATAAACCCATCTCAACATGGGTTTTTAAAAGCGAGGTCATGCTTAACAAATATGTTATGTTTTTTGGAAGATGTCACAAAGTGGCTAGATGAGGGATCACCAGTAGATATAATCTACTTAGATTTAAAAAAGCCTTTGACAAAGTGCCACACCAAAGACTACTACTTAAACTAAAGGCCCATGGCATAGGAAATGGAATGATCAACTGGATAGAAAAATGGCTTATTGGTAGAAGACAAAGAGTAGTAGTTGATGGGGAGGTTTCAAACTGGAAACCGGTTTTGAGTGGAGTACCGCAGGGATCAGTACTGGGACCTATTTTATTCTTAATATATATCAATGATTTGGATGATGACATAACAAGCAAGGTGTTGAAGTTTGCGGACGACACAAAAGTGTTTAGGAAAATTAAAAGTGATGCAGATAGACAGCATTTACAAGATGATCTTAATAAGTTGATAGAATGGTCTGAGAAGTGGCAAATGCTGTTTAATTTTGGAAAGTGTAAGTGCCTTCACACAGGACATGGGAATGAAGATGCACAATATACAATGGGTGATACTGTACTAAATACTACCTCAAAGGAAAAGGACTTAGGGTTAACTATTAGTGCTGACATGAAGGTATCAGAGCAGTGTGGAATTGCAGCAGCGAAGGAAACCAAATTCTTGGATTAATTAGGCGAAATATAGTGTACAAAGAAAAAGAACTAATAATACCGCTGTATAAAACAATAGTTAGGCCTCACTTAGAATATTGTATACAAGCATGGAGGCCATATCGCAAGAAGGATATTGATACGCTAGAAAGAGTACAAAGGAGAGCAACCAAAATGATACCAAAACTCAGGAATATTAGTTATGAAATGCGTCTAAAAGAATGTGGCTTAACAACACTAGAAACCAGAAGATTGAGAGGAGATCAGATTGAGGTGTTTAAAATATTGAATGGATATGAAAATATTGACAGAAATATTTTTTTCACAGTCAAGGAAGAGAGAAGGACTAGAGGACATGGAGCTACATTAGCAAAGAAGCAGTGTAGACTAGATATTAGAAAATTTTCATTTTCACAAAGAACAGTAAACGAATGGAACAGATTATCAGCTGATTGTGTAGGTGCTAGCAGTGTTAATATATTTAAAAATAAAATTGACATATACCTAAGAAGGGCGGGGTATACTTAGATAGATAGGTTGGACTCTCGATAAGCCAAATGGCTTCCTAGTCCACCTGCCATCTAGAGTGAATCTCTAGGTGGCAATCTTGTTAAATCTTGTTAAATCTTGTACTCATGCATGTTCAAAGTAATCCTACTCGTACTCACTCCATCTCTGGCATCCAGCACATGGCAAATCAAATATTAATTAGTTCAAAAACATGAATCCCATTCATTAGTCTTTCAAATTATGCCTTTCACAGAGAATACATTAGCTTTAGCAAACATGTGCTTAGTGATACATGTCATGGGAAAATTGTTCAATATTATGAAAGAATTGTCGTACTAAAACATACTTCTGGAAATTTACTTTTGCAAAGAGTTCACCCATAATACACACACAATTGTTACAGAAACATGCTGTAAATAGATATCATATACATACTATGTACATATAATAACATTATGTACAGCACTTTAACCATATTGGATATTGTGCTTTAGAAATAATAAATATATTACATAAAGTAACTAGATTATGCTTTATTTTAAAAAATCAGTAAATATAAATTCTTTTTTATATTTAATGCTATGTGTCTTTACACCTAAAAAGTGACTAACTAGTCAGTGTCCTTGTCATGCGGCTGAGAGTTACATGTGCAATTGCGATATGTTTACTCAATTCTATGAAGAGTACTGGCTATAGATAGTGGTGAATACTTTTCTTTTGTACAATTAGTATTTTCACATATTAATTTCAGTGTGGCGGAATGTTTCCCACATTAGTAGAAATGTTCAATATAACAGGTCTGAGTAATGTATATATATAACATGTGGACATGCAAATTTTATAATATGAATAAAACAATTATATTATCATGGTATTGACTTTGGCTAACTGTCAGAGCCATGTTAATTGTCACTTTGTTTCTTGTATAGGCAGATGCGGATATACAGTAAAATGCCAGGAAGCTGGTATGCAGTATCATCAAAGAGAGTGAACTCACACAAAGGCACAATGTCAGCAAAGGTAATACCATTATGTAAGACGAGGTACAGTATGCCTGAAATATTTATTTTTAATAGTTCTGGATTGCCGGTTTAAAGTTTCATCTGATGCTAGATTCACATACTTTAACTTTAAGGTAGTAGGTTTCACTGTCACCAAATGAAATGAGTGATAAGTATGAAGTATTGTTACATTTTGTTATACATATTTGGAATGAGTGGGCACAGAGCTTTACAAAAACAACGACTCTGCTACCAAAAAGTCCGTCCGTCCGTCCGTCCGTCCGTCCGTCCGTCCGTCCGTCCGTCCGTCCGTCCTCCGTCCGTCCGTCCGTCCGTCCGTCCGTCCGTCCGTCGTCGTCCGTCCGTCCGTCCGTCCGTCCGTCCGTCCGTCCGTCCGTCCGTCCGTCCGTCCGTCCGTCCGTCCGTCCGTCCGTCCGTCCGTCCGTCCGTCCGTCCGTCCGTCCGTCCGTCCGTCCGTCCGTCCGTCCGTCCGTCCGTCCGTCCGTCCTCGTCCGTCCGTCCGTCGTCCGTCCGTCCGTCCGTCCGTCCGTCCGTCCGTCCGTCCGTCCGTCCGTCCGTCCGTCCGTCCGTCGTCGTCCGTCCGTCCGTCCGTCCGTCCTCGTCCGTCCGTCCGTCCGTCCGTCCGTCCGTCCGTCTCGTCCGTCCGTCCGTCCGTCCGTCCGTCCCGTCCGTCCGTCCGTCCTCGTCCGTCCGTCGTCCGTCCGTCCGTCCGTCCTCCGTCCGTCCGTCCGTCCGTCCGTCCGTCGTCCGTCCGTCCGTCCGTCCGTCCGTCCGTCCGTCCGTCCGTCCGTCCGTCCGTCCGTCCGTCCGTCGTCCGTCCGTCCGTCCGTCCGTCCGTCCGTCCGTCCGTCCGTCCGTCCGTCCGTCCGTCCGTCCGTCCGTCCGTCCGTCCGTCCGTCGTCCGTCCGTCCGTCCGTCCGTCCGTCCGTCCGTCCGTCCGTCCGTCCGTCCGTCTCGTCCGTCCGTCCGTCCGTCCGTCGTCCTGTCGTCCGTCCGTCCGTCCGTCCGTCCGTCCGTCCGTCCGTCCGTCCGTCCGTCTCCTCAAATTAGAATTATGTGAATCTTACTACATGAAATCTTCAACTATCACGGCTGGATTACCGGCACCGCTAGTCTTTACCTATTATTGATTAAGACCATCATAGTAATTTAGATGTGGATCAAAGTGAAGCTGCGTACCAGTGATTAATTACTTTAGTCATCGTGTGTCATGTGATGTTGCATCTTCAAATTATGCTAAACATGTGTCAGGATGTTAATGTTTTTTTTGGTGCAATATGATATTTATTTCTGATACTGTCTAATATGCATCGGTAGAACAATGTTCAACCTACTCCAACATTTCAGAGATACGTCATTGCAATTTCTAATTTACAGCAGCTAAAAGTAGGTAGTTTTTACATAATAATCAAAAATAAAACATAATAACAAGTATTAAACAATATTTCTTATTATATAATTAATACATTTTGACTCGCATCAACATTTCGACCACAATTCTGATATGGGCTACAGATGGTAGTCGAAACGTCGATGTGAGCCGAACATTATTAGTTGTGTCATCAGAAATCTTGTTTTAATATAGTATTATTCCAACTTGATGAAAATGTCACGAATATAATAAGATGTACACAACTTCAGAATTCAGATTCATTAATTTTGTGCACACCAAATGTTAAGATTTTCACGAGAATGGCTCATATAAACACTCACCTTATATTTTATAACCACAATAAACAACACACAAGTATTTAGTGGTTTCAAACTACTTATACTGTAGCCTTATAATTTGGATTATTTATTAAATTCTTGCACCAGTGTTTTGATCAGTAACTGTTTTATTAAACTCTTACATTGACACTGCTTACATGTGTTACACTTTGGCTGCACCACCTGGTTGTGGACTGTCAGGACAAGGGACCAAGCGACTGGCCACATACTTGTCACAGTTGACAAGACTGGAATCGCCCACGTGAGTTGACTCGGTACATCTGTATAAATTGACAAAATGAATCTACCTCTTTGAGTTAAATAGTTAAAATAGAAACTGCTACTACTACTACTACTGCTACTGCTACTCTGCTGCTCTACTGCTGCTCTCTGCTACTGCTACTGCTACTACTACTGACTACTACTCTCTACTACTGCTACTACTAGCTACTACTACTAGCTACCCACTACTGCTCTGCTACTCTACTACTACTACTACTGCTGCTACTGCTCCTGACTCTGCTACTAGCTGCTACTACATCTGACTACTGTCTACTGCTACTCTAGACTGCTGCTGCTAGCTGCTACTGCTAGCTGCACTACTCTAGCTCTGACTACTGCTAGCTGCTGACTACTGACTGCTACTGCTGCTGCTGCTGCTACTGACTAGCTGCTGCTGCTACTGCTGCTGCTGCTGCTGCTGCTGCTGCTTTGCTGCTGCTGCTGCTGCTGCTGCTGCTGCTGCTGCTGCTGCTGCTGCTGCTAGCTGCTGCTGCTGCTGCTGCTGCTGCTAGCTGCTGCTCTAGCTCTGCTAGCTACTGCTACTGCTGCTCGCTGCTCTACTACTGCTACTCTGCTCTGCATCTGCTCTGCTCTCTACTGACTTCTACTCTTACTGACTGCTATACTCTCTACTGCTTGAAAATTGCAATCGAGATTCATTGATACTTCTTGTTTAGAAATCGGATAAATAGGTTGCATCTCAATAGAAAAGAATAGTATAATACTCGGCTGAAATGTCATGATGAATTGCGTCGCAAATATTAGGCGTAACACTTCGCCACGCAAAACATGCTACTGATGCATACAATTAAGAATTCATCAACCGCCTATAAAATGGGGGAGTCGTTGTCGTTTTGGCGTGGTAAATGCGCGTTGTAAATCGGTATTTTAACGATAACTGAAAAACGAAGGAAGTTGTGCTAATACTGAGCGTATTTATTTTAGTTTTGAACCTTTATGCACGTTCCGCGACTGAGAGCCAGGTTATTATTTTAGATCTCATATTATCGTTCATCTCCATACATCGTGGTGTGTTGGTGCATAATTTATTCCCAAACTGTATAATTTCGTGAATTTTATTTAGTTCAACATTCAACAGTGTGTAACAATGTTTTCTGAACATCGCATAGACTGCGCGGTCGACACGCAGTACCTTCCTGTTCGACGAGGTTTGTGGTGCAGTGGCTGCATGCCATTGGTCTTCTTTGAAATGCCGTTGGTATTAGATACAAAATGAACAATATGAACGCTACATTTAAATATCAAAACACCTCAAATTTAGTTATTATTTTAAGCTAAGATAATAATATCTATTCTATCACAAAAGACAAATATCAACAGCATAATTGAACTGGTAGCATAAGAAGATCTTATGTAAGTTTATATATATATATATATATATATATATATATATATATATATATATATATATATTGGCACTGACCGAATACTTTTGTACTTTTACTTAAGTAGTTTTGTGGAGCGATACGTTTACTTAAGTAGTTTTTCTTTCGGGGGTACTTTTACTTTTACTTAAGTAGTTTTTTGGGAGGTTACTTTTACTTTTACTTAGTTACTTTTCTGTGCACTAGCTGTTTTGTGTGTCCTTGTTCTAGATAGCGACGAATGCGTCCAATGCTGTGGAGATTGTAGTATGCTGTTCTGGAAATGTTCGCTCAAGGGACATATTGCAATCGAATGTCACTCCCAAATTTCTGGCGTGTGTGTTGGGTGTCACGTTGGTGTTACCGATTCTTACACTTTCGGGAAGATGGTGTTGGTGTGCTGATTTCTGACGGATGATGAGGATCTCTGTTTTGTCGTCGTTCAGCTTCAGCATGTTGGTTTTCATCCACTGACGGATGCTGATGACACAGCGTTCCATTTTCCTGATGGCAATCTCGGGTGAAGTGTTGTCGCTTAGGCTGAATTCTTGGAAAAGTTGAGTGTCGTCGGCGAATAGATGGTAAGTCATGCCATGAAGTTTAAGTAGTGACGAAAGAGGGGTCATATAAATCGTGAACAACAGTGGTCCGAGGACTGACCCTTGCGGGATACCACATGTCAGCTTGTGTGATTTTGACTGTTCACCGGCAATCAACACCGTGTATTGTCTGTGTTGTAGGTAGACAGCGAACCATGACAAGCATCGATCCTTGACGCCGATGGTGTTACTCAATGTGCTTAGAAGAATAGCGTGATCAATCGTATCAAATGCTGCGCTCAGATCGATTAGCAACAAAATCACACCTTTGCGTTCGTCGATGGACTGGATTACGCTGTCATGCACGTGTAGTAGTGCTGTTTCGGTACTGCAGTTTTGCCGGTAAGCTGATTGTAACGGCATGTAGAGATAATTTTCACGCATGTGTGCAATCAACCGGTCTGCCACAACTCTCTCAAGTAACTTTGACAGAAAGGACACGTTCGATATAGGTCGTTAGCTTTTCAACGTTTTACTGTCAAGACTTGACTTTTTCAAAATGGGTGTGATGATAGCAGCTTTCATCTCATCGGGCATTCCGTCTATCAAACACTTGTTGATAATGTTCGTAATTGGTTCTGTCATGACGTCGTGACACTGTTTTGTGAAATGTGTAGGCATCGGATCAAGTTTGCATGTCTTGGACGGTGACTTACTGAATAGTTGTGAGATTTCCGCTCGTGTGACTGTTACGAAGCTTGACAGCTGGCAGTCAGTGTCAGGGCGATTTGTGCACACAGTACAGTCGACAGCACAGGAGTGTGGCGTTTGTAGAGTGGTGCGAATACGCTGGATCTTGTCATCGAAATAGTCTGCGAACTTGTTAGCGAGTGATTCGATACATTCTTAGTTCGGTAGTGTTATTGGTATTTCACTGGAGTTATCGTAATACAGGCGTTATGTGCAGATCTTGCGTGTCCTCATAATTAGGCGAGCAACGCATATTTTAGATATGATACCATGTAGTAGTCACCCAAACACCGGCGAAGACTTGATGGATATTAAGAGATATGTGAATATACCTGACCACGCACTATTATTTCTCTTGTTTGGGGAGAAACCCTTCATTATAGGTATGTATATAATGCCCGTGTCGGCGTAAGATAAAATACTCTCAGGAGCTTTACATAGAACTGACAAATGAAACTAAACTATAAAATATATTAAACATTTTTTTAAATAAAACAATTGTACAAGAGCTTATCAAAATAGCAAATAAATAAATATATATAATTTACATTAATAGTAAGCGTATGAATAATATATTACAGATAAAAAATAAACGTTATAATAGCAATGACATTAAAACGAGAGTGATTCGGCTGTATGCCTGTTTGACGAGATGTATTTTTAAATGTGTTTTAATGAACTTATCGGGCAAGTCATTGCACAGTATAACCGCTTGACCGCTTGACCATAGGTTACACAGTCCGTGTTACAAGTACGACAACTGATCTTTGATCTTAGGGCACGAGTTGGTCAATGCTTCTGTACAATGTCATTTATGTATGACGGTGACAATCCGTTGAGCACCTTGAACGTATGTCTTAAAGCACAGCAGGTATTTCACTGGAGTTATCGTAATACAGGCGTTATGTGCAGAACTTGCGTGTCCTCGTAATTAAGCGGGCAACGCATATTTTAGATATGATACCATGTAGTAGTCACCCAAACACGGACGAAGACTTGATGGATAAATATATGTGCGTCGTCTGTGTAACAAACTGGTAACAAAGATTGTGTTACTTTGATAAGTATATAACTGGCTTTGGGTGCATGCAGTACAGTTGCGATCCCAACACAGACCCTTGTGGCACGGTGCAACTTGAATGCCCGTTACATGAAGTTGGGGGTTTCAATGTCAAACTGTAAATACATGTCACTATCTTTTTCTGTTGTGTTTATTAAACATTAACGCTCATACCCTTGTGTGTGTGTGTTTGGATGTGTGTGCGTGCGTGCTTGCGTGTGTGTGTGTGTGTGCGCGTGCGTGCGTGCGTGCGTGTGTGTGTGTGTGTGAGTGAGTGATTGTGTATGTGTATGTGTGTGTGTGTGTGTGTGTGGGGTATTTGCGTGTGTGTGTGTGTGTGTGTTTGTTTGTTTGTGCGTGTGGTGTGTGGATGTGACTATGTGCATGTGCGTGTGTTTGTGTGACTGTGTGTATGCATGCGTTTACGTATTTGAAATCGTTTATGATATGAACGGCACACTATGCGCTGGTACTAAAATATATACTGACATTCTACGAGAACGTATGGCTTCATAACATATCACCATTACCCTTTTTCTCTTTTCGTGACAAACTTGAACACGACTTATGAGCTCAACTGACCA
>JAODUO010003364.1:0-15539 GCA_025642075.2 Ridgeia piscesae
TGTTACAGTTCTCACAAAGACGAGAAAACAAACGAAACGTTTTACTTAGGCGATTGATGTAGCTAGTTTTCACGCTATGTGATTGATCAGAACTGATATAAAGAAGATTGTTTAGACTTCGTATAGTTTCCTCGTAACCACTGCAGGTGGTGCTTTTTGGGTCTAGCCGCAACATCTGTCAGTTGTATGCATTCAATCGAATGTGCTCTCATTGTATTAAGAAGAAAAATTGGCTGGAGCAAGTGCAAAATATCCAACTATGCCAGTCCCATCACCTTGTGAGCGAAGCGAGCTTCTGTTGCACACAGACAACTTGGCTACATTAATTATTAGATTCCAACATAAGTAATGTCAAGATATGATGCTAAAATAAGGCACATGGAACGAAACTTGTATAAGGGGCCGAGATCGCACCGCGGAAACTATCTTAACATTGGTAAGAATAAGCACTAAACGCGCGAATGTCACACACATTCTCGCACGCAAACAGACACCCACTCAATACAGTTGGTTCTCTGTCTGTCATTACACCAATCACAACGCTCTGATCTCGACTGGAAACAGTATGCTTAGGGAGCAGCATGCAAATGCAACCGCAGGCCAGGCGCTTTGTTGTACCGTGAGTCACGAGTACACAATTGGTTTGTCTTCTTATGAAATAAGTGTAGAGATCAATCGATGTTTTAAGACGAATATTTATTGCAAACACACATTACTCGGCAAGCACACTTGTATGTAGGTAGTGACGGAGATCCGCTTCCTTTTGAGGCATTGCCCATTGCCATGCAACCAATAGCGTGCGACACAGTGATAACTGTCAACAGGCCAGGTCCTTGGCCATACCATGAGCGCTATGCCGACAAACAGGTAACGCCAAAAAACAAGACATAACAGTCATAACGAAGTACCATACGAAAAAACAAAGGTTCTTCCAAACTACCCAGGCAACTACACGATTATATACTAGACTTGCTTGGGGTGCACCACTTCTCTCGCGTCGTGTTCTGAGAGTTTTTGTCGTTCACACTTCGGAATCAAATCGGAAGACCTGAAACGAAACAGCAGACATTTGGCAAGTTCAATATGAAAACGAAACCACAAAGCAACTAACAGGCAATAGTCGAATCATATAGCGATTGGTATTGAGCTACACAAACCGAACGCCCTACAAATAATATCGCATTGCACAGTAAATCTTTATGCGAACGAACGTCTTGTATCACCCCGCCTCACACACTTCGACGACATGTTTTTGATTTAACAACAGCCTTTGTTTCATTGCGTTGCGTACAAGCACTTTGTGTATTCATAAACAGTTTGGAATGGCATGTAATGCTTCAGATACATATTTGCGTAGCCTGCATACAACACTCGTGGCGTCGCCGTTAACACGTTTTAGAGTTACAGATCGACGAGAGTAGAGTGCCAACATTTAAACGGAACTTCTGTCGTTGAGAGTATATATTATTGCGAAGGTCAATAAAACGAATGTTAATTTAGATACTGCCCAAACTTCTATTTTTATAGGCATAGATGGAAAGCTTAAGACATTGACAACTAATCGAAGAGTGGTATGCGACATATACAGTGGACTGTGAATGAGAACAAGAATATAAATGTTGTGCCATTTTCGACAAGAATTAGGCACTTGTGTAGCAAGCAAACTACATGCCCCTACATTTGAACATTGATTACGGGAGGCGCGGATAGTGTAGTGGTTAGCGTGCATCCAACTGGCAAACCGACTGCCCGGGTTTAATAAGAGCGGACTCAGCAGGCCTGACATATTTGGTATTGAAATCAGTGGACATAGACTAACATTACTGAATCTAATCGATGCTATACGGCACACATATTGACAAACATTGTACAGAAAAAGCACCCGAATGTCGCACAGGCCACTGCACCATAATAAAACGGTAGTCTTATGCGTGTACATGATTACAACATGAACCTGTGCAAGGGCAGACATTGAAAGAAAGAAGGAGTAGTCGGAAGAAAGCGTCCTCCCCTCCCGAGTTTGCCTATATCAACGGCGTAGCCATCTTGAAATGTGACGTTGTCAGAACGAAAATAGCGCGTTTGCCGTATTGTCGTGACGTCACAGTAGGGATGTCCCTTCCGGTTTCGCGCCATTACCACGCCGCGCAGCCGAATGCTGGAAAAAGATGGCAGTTTCTTTAATGTAATCTCGACCGCATCGCTGTGGGATTTACGCCTTTGACTGCAGTGGGGTGAATGAATGTGGGCATGTGTAAGAATTGAGTCTATTATTGTCAACGTCTTTAGTCACCGTACATATTATAACGCTCTTTTTATTGTGTTTTTTCTCAGATGTCTTCGCCCGATGAAGGTTCAGAGACGCATGGTCCAAAGCAGGCGACTTCTGGCAGCATTACTGGACGACCTGGCACGATTAGGTGAAGACGGACGACGCGAGTCAGTCATTTGATAGTGAGTGAAACCTTGTATTTATCGAGTACAGGAACTTTGTGCAGGTGCAGTATAACGTGTTGATGTAATTGTAAATGTAGGCCGATCACCGGGAGAATCAAATATAGCTTGACATAGATGTCATGTATAATAACAATTGCGAGTGGACATTAGTCTTAATGTTACAGTTCTCACAAAGACGAGAAAACAAACGAAACGTTTTACTTAGGCGATTGATGTAGCTAGTTTAGATGTTGATAATAAATGAAGTGAGATTCTTAGTTCCGTACCACAGCGGAATTAGCAGTTAATATGTGTGTAGCATATCATTGCTATATAAGAAAAAAGATTGTTGAAAGAAAATTCATTGCACGCAACTGTGATGAGCAGCTCATGCTTCAGATGTTAACAATTGCCTAAGTATTAAGATAATGCAGAATGCAAATTCAATAAGGCCTGGACGAACGAAATCGACAGCAAAATACAAATAAGCCAAGTAAAAAATTCGCACAAAAGACACCACAAACTTGTTATGTCTGTATTCACCCAAATATTCAAATAACTAAGGAAAACAGCAATGACCAGCCGCCTGAAAGCACTCAGACAATTTTTGTCTCTTACACAATAGCTCAACATGAAACAGTTTAGGCAACACAATTGCAACACCGTTGTGTCGGAACCATCATTGGGATCTCTTTAGCACCAAGCATACGTTAACGTATGAACACCAGGTCCTTGGCATACTGTAGAAATGCGAAACACTTAGCAAACAATCCATCAAAAAAGTACCATACGGAAACAGGTTTGCCAACTAGCGGGATCACAATCGAGCAAAGTCAGTTGACGTACTGACACGAAAAAAAAGGATCTAAACACCAAACAAACAATATAAAGAACAAGCAAACAAATCGTCATCAGGATTATTACATAGAACAATAAACTACGAACACGAAATTTTGTGAAGTTAACCCACGCAACAACGGAAACGTAATTACAAGCTTTGTTCAAACGAACCCACATATTGATAACAGTATTGGTAAAACTTGACTAACCTCATCAACAGTGTCTTTAACAACGCTTGTAGTACGTAGATTCAATTAAAATTTATTAGAGCTTTTTCAGTCTAAGATTAATTGTTCCTAAACTGTTTTAAGCAGATGAAGTTAGATGCACATAAAGATGTTCGAAATTAGATTGAAGGACAAAAAGTAATTTCATTTGACAAAATTATTTGCAATGAAACTAAACATTATATTAAATGGACCTAATGATGGAGAGAAAGAACGTTGCCATTTAAAGAGAGCACTGCTGTAAGAGAAACAATAATGTAACATTTGATGAATGATGTAGACACAACACATCACATTTAAGATAATAGAGGCCCAGGCCGACATTTGCTAATAAACGACTTAGCTACATATTAAACGAGCAAGGCAAATTGAAAATGAAGAAAAGACCACGAAGCACTCACCTACATGCATATGCTCGAAAAAATACCGTTGCCGATGCTTCAAAAGAGGATGTCGAGGTTCCCCCCTCCGTCGCCACCGCGCAAAGAATTAGTGAAAAAGCATCGCGTTTGTTTACTTGACGCAGTGGGATTCCTCGGTGCAAGAATCGGCTGTCAAGCTTGAATCAGTTTAATCATTTCGTTTTGGTTTCGCCGATGAGTTGGAAGAGTGCATGAATGGCCATTATGGCACTGATTACGTAACTAGCCGGTATTTATGTAGTAATTTATGAGTAAGCCTTGTCAAGCAGACTTTTGATTTTAACGGCCGATAGGGAGACGAGGCAGCAGATTTAATTAGTACACTGATCAGTAAGCATTTGGGTAAAAAAGTTATAATTAATTAGCGAAGAATATTAGTATATTCATGATATAAATGAGACTGATAAGTTCTTAACAGAGGAAATATGAACATACATGCGTGTGTTTGTTACGAATTTCATTAGAATAAAAGAAATTTTATAAGTGAAATTCCGAACATGCAGGCTTGGGCAGCGATTTTAAGAATTGGTTAATAATTTTCATCATTAAGATAATTTGAGCAAAAGATAACAATGAAGGTCTATAGCGCGAAATGCACGATGAATACTAAATGAGTCACAACAATGTCAAAAATCTACACGCAAAGAGTACTTTATTACCATACCGTATTCTTAAAATAAGAGAAGACAATTAGCGCATCGCCAGACACCATCAACATTGGTTTGTTCTTAACAATAAGTCATCGAGTAAACATATTTAGGAAACATTATCAAGCACCGATTGTGTACGAGTCACTTGAGTTGCATTCTGAACAAAGGCATCAGGATACAACAGTATGAATGCCATTCCTGGCGACGAAGGTAGCGAACAATTAGGAATGCCCATACGAACAAAGTCTCAAGTACAGAACACAGTTTGCACTCCTGGGCACACTCACGTGCTAAGAGTTCGTCTTGGAACAATCGAAAACCAAAGGAACCAAACTAGCAATACAAAAAACACTAGAAAACAATCTCACACTACAGAATTGTATCAAACTGATCAAAGAAACCAATCACAGAATCTTTGGCAAGTTTTACACACAACTACAGATTTAACAAGCTTTTTATTGAAACACCCACATAATTTGCATGAGTAATTTGAGTTTATCGAGCCTACAAATACGCGTCGTTAACACTGTTGTACGTGGTAACCACATTGACGAATTTGAATTAATGAATTTTATGATGTAATTATTGCCACTAACTTTAATTAAATGCAGAATATTTGCAACTACGGAATGGCGTTAAATATTGAGAGGACAAAAAAGTATTGATTGCAAATTTATTTGAGGAAATTAACATTGAACATTCAATGGGCACTATTGGTAGGGAACAATAAAGTTGCCGGGAAAATGGAACGTGCGAAATAGATAAAATGACATTGATTAATAGTGATAGTATGTTAGCCACATGCAAACATTGACAGTAAAAAGGACCAGGCAGGATGACCAATAAAGGACTAGCTAACATTATAACAATGAACCTTGCACACATTGAAAAAAGAAAAGCAAAAAGCGCCCCCCCACTTGCAACAACGGCGTACATGAAAACGTTCGACAAAAAGCTTTAGAAATGGTAGTCAAGTAGATTCCCTCCGGTTGCCTACCACGCAGCATGAGAAAAGTGCAGACTAATGACTGCCGATCTGTTAGCCTTTGTCTGGGTTGAGAATTGCAGCGTGCTATTTGTAAGCTTTAGTACTAATTAACGCTCTTTTGATTGTTTTTTCTGAGTTGCGAAAGGTCAGGTATGATCAAAGCACTCTGGGTTACGGACACTGACGTTGTAAGGGGCAGTTCTTTATGAAGTGAAACCTATTTATCAACAGGATTTTGCAGTCTGAACGTTGAGATTGTAAGAGGCCCCCGGGAATCAAATATAGTTGAAATGTCATTATAATAAAGATGGCAAGTCTTAATGTTTTAAAGGAAAACATACGAAACATTTTATTGGATATGTCTGTTAATATTGCAGAACGATATAGAAGATTGTTAGCTTCAAGTTCCAACAACAGGTGTGCTTTTGGTTAGCCTAATTTCAGTTGTATGATCAGAAAAACATTGTATTAGAAGAAATTGGTGAGTAAAATACCGCTTGCGTCCACACTTGTAGCTTCTGTTGCCAAACAATTGTATTAAAATTGTCAGTATTCATAGTTCCTGAGAGATGCGAGAGAATATTCATCAATAAGATTTAAACACTGGAAATATACAGTTATAGATTCCAACATGTAAGCAAGATATGATGCAAAATAAGGCACATGAACGAAATTGTATAAGGGGCCGAATGACGCGAAACTATCACATGGAAGAACACTAAACGCGCGAATGCACACACATTCTCGCACGCAAAAGAACCACTAAACGGCGCGCATTCACACACATTCTCGACGGAAACAGTATGCTTAGGACAGATGAAAAAAAAAAAAAAAAAAAAAAAAAAAAAAAAAAAAAAAAAAAAAAAAAAAAAAAAAAAAAAAAAAAAAAAAAAAAAAAAAAAAAAAAAAAAAAAAAAAAAAAAAAAAAAAAAAAAAAAAAAAAAAAAAAAAAAAAAAAAAAAAAAAAAAAAAAAAAAAAAAAAAAAAAAAAAAAAAAAAAAAAAAAAAAAAAAAAAAAAAAAAAAAAAAAAAAAAAAAAAAAAAAAAAAAAAAAAAAAAAAAAAAAAAAAAAAAAAAAAAAAAAAAAAAAAAAAAAAAAAAAAAAAAAAAAAAAAAAAAAAAAAAAAAAAAAAAAAAAAAAAAAAAAAAAAAAAAAAAAAAAAAAAAAAAAAAAAAAAAAAAAAAAAAAAAAAAAAAAAAAAAAAAAAAAAAAAAAAAAAAAAAAAAAAAAAAAAAAAAAAAAAAAAAAAAAAAAAAAAAAAAAAAAAAAAAAAAAAAAAAAAAAAAAAAAAAAAAAAAAAAAAAAAAAAAAAAAAAAAAAAAAAAAAAAAAAAAAAAAAAAAAAAAAAAAAAAAAAAAAAAAAAAAAAAAAAAAAAAAAAAAAAAAAAAAAAAAAAAAAAAAAAAAAAAAAAAAAAAAAAAAAAAAAAAAAAAAAAAAAAAAAAAAAAAAAAAAAAAAAAAAAAAAAAAAAAAAAAAAAAAAAAAAAAAAAAAAAAAAAAAAAAAAAAAAAAAAAAAAAAAAAAAAAAAAAAAAAAAAAAAAAAAAAAAAAAAAAAAAAAAAAAAAAAAAAAAAAAAAAAAAAAAAAAAAAAAAAAAAAAAAAAAAAAAAAAAAAAAAAAAAAAAAAAAAAAAAAAAAAAAAAAAAAAAAAAAAAAAAAAAAAAAAAAAAAAAAAAAAAAAAAAAAAAAAAAAAAAAAAAAAAAAAAAAAAAAAAAAAAAAAAAAAAAAAAAAAAAAAAAAAAAAAAAAAAAAAAAAAAAAAAAAAAAAAAAAAAAAAAAAAAAAAAAAAAAAAAAAAAAAAAAAAAAAAAAAAAAAAAAAAAAAAAAAAAAAAAAAAAAAAAAAAAAAAAAAAAAAAAAAAAAAAAAAAAAAAAAAAAAAAAAAAAAAAAAAAAAAAAAAAAAAAAAAAAAAAAAAAAAAAAAAAAAAAAAAAAAAAAAAAAAAAAAAAAAAAAAAAAAAAAAAAAAAAAAAAAAAAAAAAAAAAAAAAAAAAAAAAAAAAAAAAAAAAAAAAAAAAAAAAAAAAAAAAAAAAAAAAAAAAAAAAAAAAAAAAAAAAAAAAAAAAAAAAAAAAAAAAAAAAAAAAAAAAAAAAAAAAAAAAAAAAAAAAAAAAAAAAAAAAAAAAAAAAAAAAAAAAAAAAAAAAAAAAAAAAAAAAAAAAAAAAAAAAAAAAAAAAAAAAAAAAAAAAAAAAAAAAAAAAAAAAAAAAAAAAAAAAAAAAAAAAAAAAAAAAAAAAAAAAAAAAAAAAAAAAAAAAAAAAAAAAAAAAAAAAAAAAAAAAAAAAAAAAAAAAAAAAAAAAAAAAAAAAAAAAAAAAAAAAAAAAAAAAAAAAAAAAAAAAAAAAAAAAAAAAAAAAAAAAAAAAAAAAAAAAAAAAAAAAAAAAAAAAAAAAAAAAAAAAAAAAAAAAAAAAAAAAAAAAAAAAAAAAAAAAAAAAAAAAAAAAAAAAAAAAAAAAAAAAAAAAAAAAAAAAAAAAAAAAAAAAAAAAAAAAAAAAAAAAAAAAAAAAAAAAAAAAAAAAAAAAAAAACATTAATTATTAGATTCCAACATAAGTAATGTCAAGATATGATGCTAAATAAGGCACATGGAACGAAACTTGTATAAGGGGCCGAGATCGCACCGCGGAAACTATCTTACATTGGTAAGATAAGCACTAAACGCGCGAATGTCACACACATTCTCGCACGCAAACAGACACCCACTCAATACAGTTGGTTCTCTGTCTGTCATTACACCAATCACAACGCTCTGATCTCGACTGGAAACAGTATGCTTAGGGAGCAGCATGCAAATGCAACCGCAGGCCAGGCGCTTTGTTGTAGCGTGAGTCACGAGTACACAATTGGTTTGTCTTCTTATGAAATAAGTGTAGAGATCAATCGATGTTTTAAGACGAATATTTATTGCAAACACACATTACTCGGCAAGCACACTTGTATGTAGGTAGTGACGGAGATCCGCTTCCTTTTGAGGCATTGCCCATTGCCATGCAACCAATAGCGTGCGACACAGTGATAACTGTCAACAGGCCAGGTCCTTGGCCATACCATGAGCGCTATGCCGACAAACAGGTAACGCCAAAAAACAAGACATAACAGTCATAACGAAGTACCATACGAAAAAACAAAGGTTCTTCCAAACTACCCAGGCAACTACACGATTATATACTAGACTTGCTTGGGGTGCACCACTTCTCTCGCGTCGTGTTCTGAGAGTTTTTGTCGTTCACACTTCGGAATCAAATCGGAAGACCTGAAACGAAACAGCAGACATTTGGCAAGTTCAATATGAAAACGAAACCACAAAGCAACTAACAGGCAATAGTCGCATCATATAACGATTGGTATTGAGCTACACAAACCGAACGCCCTACAAATAATATCGCATTGCACAGTAAATCTTTATGCGAACGAACGTCTTGTATCACCCCGCCTCACACACTTCGACGACATGTTTTTGATTTAACAACAGCCTTTGTTTCATTGCGTTGCGTACAAGCACTTTGTGTATTCATAAACAGTTTGGAATGGCATGTAATGCTTCAGATACATATTTGCGTAGCCTGCATACAACACTCGTGGCGTCGCCGTTAACACGTTTTAGAGTTACAGATCGACGAGAGTAGAGTGCCAACATTTAAACGGAACTTCTGTCGTTGAGAGTATATATTATTGCGAAGGTCAATAAAACGAATGTTAATTTAGATACTGCCCAAACTTCTATTTTTATAGGCATAGATGGAAAGCTTAAGACATTGACAACTAATCGAAGAGTGGTATGCGACATATACAGTGGACTGTGAATGAGAACAAGAATATAAATGTTGTGCCATTTTCGACAAGAATTAGGCACTTGTGTAGCAAGCAAACTACATGCTCCTACATTTGAACATTCATTACGGGGGCACGGCTAGTGTAGTGGTTAGCGCGCATCCAACTGGCAAACCGACTGCCCGGGTTTAATAAGAGCGGACTCAGCAGGCCTGACATATTTGGTATTGAAATCAATGGACATAGACTAACATTATTGAATCTAATCGATGCTATACGCCACACATATTGACAAACATTGTACAGAAAAAGCACCCGAATGTCGCACAGGCCACTGCACCATAATAAAACGGTAGTCTTAT
Source organism: Ridgeia piscesae (assembly GCA_025642075.2). NCBI lineage: Eukaryota > Metazoa > Annelida > Polychaeta > Sabellida > Siboglinidae > Ridgeia > Ridgeia piscesae. The sequence continues at coordinate 9,700 of JAODUO010003364.1, forward strand.
GCGTGTACATGATTACAACATGAACCTGTGCAAGGGCAGACATTGAAAGAAAGAAGGAGTAGTCGGAAGAAAGCGTCCTCCCCTCCCGAGTTTGCCTATATCAACGGCGTAGCCATCTTGAAATGTGACGTTGTCAGAACGAAAATAGCGCGTTTGCCGTATTGTCGTGACGTCACAGTAGGGATGTCCCTTCCGGTTTCGCGCCATTACCACGCCGCGCAGCCGAATGCTGGAAAAAGATGGCAGTTTCTTTAATGTAATCTCGACCGCATCGCTGTGGGATTTACGCCTTTGACTGCAGTGGGGTGAATGAATGTGGGCATGTGTAAGAATTGAGTCTATTATTGTCAACGTCTTTAGTCACCGTACATATTATAACGCTCTTTTTATTGTGTTTTTTCTCAGATGTCTTCGCCCGATGAAGGTTCAGAGACGCATGGTCCAAAGCAGGCGACTTCTGGCAGCATTACTGGACGACCTGGCACGATTAGGTGAAGACGGACGACGCGAGTCAGTCATTTGATAGTGAGTGAAACCTTGTATTTATCGAGTACAGGCACTTTGTGCAGGTGCAGTATAACGTGTTGATGTAATTGTAAATGTAGGCCGATCACCGGGAGAATCAAATATAGCTTGACATAGATGTCATGTATAATAACAATTGCGAGTGGACATTAGTCTTAATGTTACAGTTCTCACAAAGACGAGAAAACAAACGAAACGTTTTACTTAGGCGATTGATGTAGCTAGTTTTCACGCTATGTGATTGATCAGAACTGATATAAAGAAGATTGTTTAGACTTCGTATAGTTTCCTCGTAACCACTGCAGGTGGTGCTTTTTGGGTCTAGCCGCAATATCTGTCAGTTGTATGCATTCAATCGAATGTGCTCTCATTGTATTAAGAAGAAAAATTGGCTGGAGCAAGTGCAAAATATCCAACTATGCCAGTCCCATCACCTTGTGAGCGAAGCGAGCTTCTGTTGCACACAGACAACTTGGCTACATTAATTATTAGATTCCAACATAAGTAATGTCAAGATATGATGCTAAAATAAGGCACATGGAACGAAACTTGTATAAGGGGCCGAGATCGCACCGCGGAAACTATCTTAACATTGGTAAGAATAAGCACTAAACGCGCGAATGTCACACACATTCTCGCACGCAAACAGACACCCACTCAATACAGTTGGTTCTCTGTCTGTCATTACACCAATCACAACGCTCTGATCTCGACTGGAAACAGTATGCTTAGGGAGCAGCATGCAAATGCAACCGCAGGCCAGGCGCTTTGTTGTAGCGTGAGTCACGAGTACACAATTGGTTTGTCTTCTTATGAAATAAGTGTAGAGATCAATCGATGTTTTAAGACGAATATTTATTGCAAACACACATTACTCGGCAAGCACACTTGTATGTAGGTAGTGACGGAGATCCGCTTCCTTTTGAGGCATTGCCCATTGCCATGCAACCAATAGCGTGCGACACAGTGATAACTGTCAACAGGCCAGGTCCTTGGCCATACCATGAGCGCTATGCCGACAAACAGGTAACGCCAAAAAACAAGACATAACAGTCATAACGAAGTACCATACGAAAAAACAAAGGTTCTTCCAAACTACCCAGGCAACTACACGATTATATACTAGACTTGCTTGGGGTGCACCACTTCTCTCGCGTCGTGTTCTGAGAGTTTTTGTCGTTCACACTTCGGAATCAAATCGGAAGACCTGAAACGAAACAGCAGACATTTGGCAAGTTCAATATGAAAACGAAACCACAAAGCAACTAACAGGCAATAGTCGAATCATATAGCGATTGGTATTGAGCTACACAAACCGAACGCCCTACAAATAATATCGCATTGCACAGTAAATCTTTATGCGAACGAACGTCTTGTATCACCCCGCCTCACACACTTCGACGACATGTTTTTGATTTAACAACAGCCTTTGTTTCATTGCGTTGCGTACAAGCACTTTGTGTATTCATAAACAGTTTGGAATGGCATGTAATGCTTAGATACATATTTGCGTAGCCTGCATACAACACTCGTGGCGTCGCCGTTAACACGTTTTAGAGTTACAGATCGACGAGAGTAGAGTGCCAACATTTAAACGGAACTTCTGTCGTTGAGAGTATATATTATTGCGAAGGTCAATAAAACGAATGTTAATTTAGATACTGCCCAAACTTCTATTTTTATAGGCATAGATGGAAAGCTTAAGACATTGACAACTAATCGAAGAGTGGTATGCGACATATACAGTGGACTGTGAATGAGAACAAGAATATAAATGTTGTGCCATTTTCGACAAGAATTAGGCACTTGTGTAGCAAGCAAACTACATGCTCCTACATTTGAACATTCATTACGGGGGCCGGCTAGTGTAGTGGTTAGCGCGCATCCAACTGGCAAACCGACTGCCCGGGTTTAATAAGAGCGGACTCAGCAGGCCTGACATATTTGGTATTAAATCAATGGACATAGACTAACATTATTGAATCTAATCGATGCTATACGCCACACATATTGACAAACATTGTACAGAAAAAGACCCGAATGTCGCACAGGCCACTGCACCATAATAAAACGGTAGTCTTATGCGTGTACATGATTACAACATGAACCTGTGCAAGGGCAGACATTGAAAGAAAGAAGGAGTAGTCGGAAGAAAGCGTCCTCCCCTCCCGAGTTTGCCTATATCAACGGCGTAGCCATCTTGAAATGTGACGTTGTCAGAACGAAAATAGCGCGTTTGCCGTATTGTCGTGACGTCACAGTAGGGATGTCCCTTCCGGTTTCGCGCCATTACCACGCCGCGCAGCCGAATGCTGGAAAAAGATGGCAGTTTCTTTAATGTAATCTCGACCGCATCGCTGTGGGATTTACGCCTTTGACTGCAGTGGGGTGAATGAATGTGGGCATGTGTAAGAATTGAGTCTATTATTGTCAACGTCTTTAGTCACCGTACATATTATAACGCTCTTTTTATTGTGTTTTTTCTCAGATGTCTTCGCCCGATGAAGGTTCAGAGACGCATGGTCCAAAGCAGGCGACTTCTGGCAGCATTACTGGACGACCTGGCACGATTAGGTGAAGACGGACGACGCGAGTCAGTCATTTGATAGTGAGTGAAACCTTGTATTTATCGAGTACAGGCACTTTGTGCAGGTGCAGTATAACGTGTTGATGTAATTGTAAATGTAGGCCGATCACCGGAGAATCAAATATAGCTTGACATAGATGTCATGTATAATAACAATTGCGAGTGGACATTAGTCTTAATGTTACAGTTCTCACAAAGACGAGAAAACAAACGAAACGTTTTACTTAGGCGATTGATGTAGCTAGTTTTCACGCTATGTGATTGATCAGAACTGATATAAAGAAGATTGTTTAGACTTCGTATAGTTTCCTCGTAACCACTGCAGGTGGTGCTTTTTGGGTCTAGCCGCAACATCTGTCAGTTGTATGCATTCAATCGAATGTGCTCTCATTGTATTAAGAAGAAAAATTGGCTGGAGCAAGTGCAAAATATCCAACTATGCCAGTCCCATCACCTTGTGAGCGAAGCGAGCTTCTGTTGCACACAGACAACTTGGCTACATTAATTATTAGATTCCAACATGAGTAATGTCAAGATATGATGCTAAATAAGGCACATGGAACGAAACTTGTATAAGGGGCCGAGATCGCACCGCGGAAACTATCTTAGCATTGGTAAGCATAAGCACTAAACGCGCGAATGTCACACACATTCTCGCACGCAAACAGACACCCACTCAATACAGTTGGTTCTCTGTCTGTCATTACACCAATCACAACGCTCTGATCTCGACTGGAAACAGTATGCTTAGGGAGCAGCATGCAAATGCAACCGCAGGCCAGGCGCTTTGTTGTAGCGTGAGTCACGAGTACACAATTGGTTTGTCTTCTTATGAAATAAGTGTAGAGATCAATCGATGTTTTAAGACGAATATTTATTGCAAACACACATTACTCGGCAAGCACACTTGTATGTAGGTAGTGACGGAGATCCGCTTCTTTTGAGGCATTGCCCATTGCCATGCAACCAATAGCGTGCGACACAGTGATAACTGTCAACAGGCCAGGTCCTTGGCCATACCATGAGCGCTATGCCGACAAACAGGTAACGCCAAAAAACAAGACATAACAGTCATAACGAAGTACCATACGAAAAAACAAAGGTTCTTCCAAACTACCCAGGCAACACGATTATATACTAGACTTGCTTGGGGTGCACCACTTCTCTCGCGTCGTGTTCTGAGAGTTTTTGTCGTTCACACTTCGGAATCAAATCGGAAGACCTGAAACGAAACAGCAGACATTTGGCAAGTTCAATATGAAAACGAAACCACAAAGCAACTAACAGGCAATAGTCGATCATATAACGATTGGTATTGAGCTACACAAACCGAACGCCCTACAAATAATATCGCATTCACAGTAAATCTTTATGCGAACGAACGTCTTGTATCACCCCGCCTCACACACTTCGACGACATGTTTTTGATTTAACAACAGCCTTTGTTTCATTGCGTTGCGTACAAGCACTTTGTGTATTCATAAACAGTTTGGAATGGCATGTAATGCTTCAGATACATATTTGCGTAGCCTGCAAACAACACTCGTGGCGTCGCCGTTAACACGTTTTAGAGTTACAGATCGACGAGAGTAGAGTGCCAACATTTAAACGGAACTTCTGTCGTTGAGAGTATATATTATTGCGAAGGTCAATAAAACGAATGTTAATTTAGATACTGCCCAAACTTCTATTTTTATAGGCATAGATGGAAAGCTTAAGACATTGACAACTAATCGAAGAGTGGTATGCGACATATACAGTGGACTGTGAATGAGAACAAGAATATAAATGTTGTGCCATTTTCGACAAGAATTAGGCACTTGTGTAGCAAGCAAACTACATGCCCTACATTTGAACATTCATTACGGGGGCCGGTAGTGTAGTGGTTAGCGCGCATCCAACTGGCAAACCGACTGCCCGGGTTTAATAAGAGCGGACTCAGCAGGCCTGACATATTTGGTATTGAAATCAATGGACATAGACTAACATTATTGAATCTAATCGATGCTATACGCCACACATATTGACAAACATTGTACAGAAAAAGCACCCGAATGTCGCACAGGCCACTGCACCATAATAAAACGGTAGTCTTATGCGTGTACATGATTACAACATGAACCTGTGCAAGGGCAGACATTGAAAGAAAGAAGGAGTAGTCGGAAGAAAGCGTCCTCCCCTCCCGAGTTTGCCTATATCAACGGCGTAGCCATCTTGAAATGTGACGTTGTCAGAACGAAAATAGCGCGTTTGCCGTATTGTCGTGACGTCACAGTAGGGATGTCCCTTCCGGTTTCGCGCCATTACCACGCCGCGCAGCCGAATGCTGGAAAAAGATGGCAGTTTCTTTAATGTAATCTCGACCGCATCGCTGTGGGATTTACGCCTTTGACTGCAGTGGGTGAATGAATGTGGGCATGTGTAAGAATTGAGTCTATTATTGTCAACGTCTTTAGTCACCGTACATATTATAACGCTCTTTTTATTGTGTTTTTTCTCAGATGTCTTCGCCCGATGAAGGTTCAGAGACGCATGGTCCAAAGCAGGCGACTTCTGGCAGCATTACTGGACGACCTGGCACGATTAGGTGAAGACGGACGACGCGAGTCAGTCATTTGATAGTGAGTGAAACCTTGTATTTATCGAGTACAGGCACTTTGTGCAGGTGCAGTATAACGTGTTGATGTAATTGTAAATGTAGGCCGATCACCGGGAGAATCAAATATAG
>JAODUO010003365.1:2500-7500 GCA_025642075.2 Ridgeia piscesae
TTGCCATGTGTTTTACATTAAATATCAGGGTTTTGGTCGTGACGTGAGTGACGTGAGTGACGTGAGTGACGTGAGTGACGTGAGTGACGTGAGTGACGTGAGTGACGTGAGTGACGTGAGTGACGTGAGTGACGTGAGTGACGTGAGTGACGTGAGTGACGCGAGTGACGCGAGTGACGCGAGTGACGCGAGTGACGCGAGTGATGCGAGTGATGCGAGTGACGCGAGTGACGCGAGTGACGCGAGTGACCGTGAGTGACCGTGAGTGACCGTGAGTGAACGTGAGTGACCGTGAGTGACCGTGAGTGACCGTGAGTGACCGTGAGTGACCGTGAGTGACCGTGAGTGACGCGACGCGACGCGACGCGACGCGACGCGACGCGACGCGACGCGACGCGACGCGACGCGACGCGACGCGACGCGACGCGACGCGACGCGACGCGACGCGACGCGACGCGACGCGACGCGACGCGACGCGACGCGACGCGACGCGACGCGACGCGACGCGACGCGACGCGACGCGACGCGACGCGACGCGACGCGACACGACACGACGCGACGGCACAATACCATATACAATACCGACTTACTTGGTAAGAAATTTACGGTGACAATGCTGCTTGTAGAGGTGGTGTTCTCGTTGTTAGTGGCTGTAAATTTCACATCGTACTCGTCGTAGCTGACACTCTGCAGTGTCACTTTTGTGTCCTTGACTTTGTTGATAGGTACATTCTTTCAAGTAGTGCTACTGTGACATTTGTAGTATATATCAACAATGTTATCGCACCCGCTGTTATTCAGCTCCTGTATGGAAAGACGCAATGAACACATGAAGTTGTGACATTTTAGAAGATTAGTTTTTATTCTATTACATTACAGCTATTGCTAGTTCACACATAAATTTTTCTAATGTGAAGTAGTAAGTAAGACGGTGGTGCCGCCTAGCGGAGTAGGCCAGTGTTATCCTAGCGGGTTAGCTAGGTACTAGGGACGGCTAACCGATTATAAGCCAGTTTAGTTATGACTGATTCGCTATTCGCCGTGAAAAGAGCTGAGCGTGTTTATCAAGCGATTTTCCTTATTCACAGTTTCAGTTATTTGGTTTTACGGTTATATTTGTTATTGTTATACGTTATTTGTCTCCCACCCACCTCCCTGTGCCACACTATAGCTTTTTGACGTTTTTCCCGGTAGCTTATTAGGTACATGAGGTTTTGCCTAGGCTTTTTCCTCTATATTATGTACGCAGGGTTTTTAGGGCGGTAAATAAAGTAGGTGGTTTTTCAGGAGGCGCCGGAGTGACCCCCACCGATATGATGTCGATGTTTAATATACTGTAAAGAGAACTGTTAAAACCGGTCATTGGTAATGTGTTAGAATGTGTATGTCTTCTTAGCAAGACCATTGGGGCCGGCATACTTGCTGTGGAGATGTATTGATGTATGTGTGGTATAGCTGTTTGATCCATCTGATTTATCTAATGTAATAAATGTCATATATTGAGCCAATTTCAATCATCACTTGTCTTGCATTGCTGCTTTGCATAGGAGACTGTATGTGCAGTGGGTACATATACAATATTTAAAATAGTTGTCTTTATTCGGAAACCTCAAACTAAACCCTACACAACACTTGTTTCTCAGTTTGTTTGTGTGTCTGTTTCTGTCTGCCTGTCTGCCGCTATGTCAGTGTCCCCGTCAGCCGGTCTGTCTGTCTGTCTGTTTGTTTGCCTGCCTGCGTACCTGTCTGTCTGTGCCTTTGTTTGTTTGTGTGTGTGTTTGTTTGTTTGTTTGTTTGTTTGTGCCACACCTCTCTGACAGTGTTGCATATATCAGGCTATAATTTGCATGTGATCGAGCGGATCCATTGGGATGGTTTGTAGAGTTATACTTGTTTCCAAATTTGTCCTGATGGAGGAGACGCTGGGGCGGCTCAATGTGACACATGACTTTGCGTAGAGGTCTAGTCACAACGAACAGCAATTGTCAGCAAAGTACGCAGTCTGCGTGTGATCACCTTTCACACAAATGTGGATGACAGTAACGTAGCCGTACTCATAGACATAGTCATATATCCTATTCACTTAATTAACATTTCGATAATCATATTTTACAAGGGAAAGAAAACATTAATTTTTATAGCAATGTAGGCATTATTTGCTTATGCTTATGCAGCGACCGTTATTGTTTGCGATATATGTACAGTTCAGTCTCTGTTTCAATGTCAATTTCAGTCACGTTTGCATGCACTAGTTGACATTTCAAACCAGTGTAACAATTAGTATACTGTCCACGTACTAGTTATACATACGGGTACGCAGGAAACACTTTTAATAAGTTTGTGGAGTTTAGTACACATTATTTCGTGAGCGCTTGTGATTTCTGGTTTTCTAACAACTACGCCACTGATCAGTTAATGCAAGCAGGTTGGAAACATTTAGATGAGGGAACTTATAAATTATTGAGACCGTTTAGTTTACAACGTATTCTTGGCAACATGTGCTTTGTTAGATGTAAACACGTATCACTTGATTTCCAGTTCACGTCGATTGTCCCTGTATTTGAACCAGCCTGAGTTGACACAGTCACGTTCTTTATGCTGGGAATGTCTGGAGCTGATGGAATGAAACACGGGGCTGTACTGTTTTAGAATGACACCCAATGACAATTACGCCACCCGCGTTCGGCAGAGAACGTTCGATTGTACCAGTCGTATTTTAAAGACAATAAGACAACTTGCCGTGGAAGATCGTCAAAAATCATATGCGCTATATCGGTCGATTTTTCTGCGCATTTCTGGAATTAGACCAGACATAAATAATGACTACAAAAGCACTGCAGTCATAACAACCAACACATTATTCTGCTAAGCCCGTATTTTACCTGGAAACCCTTTTGATATAAACTTTACATAATCATTGTTCTATTATAATAACGGCAAAGTTACAGAAAACGCAGGTAGCATTTATGCAAAGATAAACATATTATGTTTTTTATCTCAACTATGCTGTTTAATGTATTTATAAAACCGATTAATGTATTTGATACTTTAGCTGTGTATTTAGCTATTTTATTTTCGAATTAACTTTTTGATTTAACTTATTATTTGTATGTTTTTAAGTTAGCGTACATGGAGTCTGTGTGTTTATGTATGTGATACTTGTTTTATAATGTCTTTGAGCATGGATACCTGGCGCTTTGTAAATGAGTACTAGTAATAATGACAATAATAATGCGGTGGATTTCTTGCATTTTTACAAAGCCCCTAACATTTAACAACAAACTTATGTTTAGTTATGGATTTTCTTTTATGAGCTCATCTTTTTGAAAAGGTCTGCCAGCCTGGTAGTTTTAAATGCACAACTGTTCAAAATAAACTATTAAGTGTCGGTAAATTAAAATAAAAGTCTGACGTATGACTGACTTTGTTTTGTATGGGAAAATAGTGCGAATGAATTAGTCCCGTGTAGGACGGTTAAACACCTCCGTTGTCGTCACAGAGTTGCATGTACGCATGCGTAGGTTGATGTGTGGAGAACTCCAGTCGAAATAGGCCATACACTGTATATTTCCCAGGATGATTAATAAAATACAATAGCCTGTATTGCGTCTAAATCATTGCAAACCAAGCTCAGAGGCAAATCGAAACAAAAGGGCTCATAAACTTCAGAGACAATAAACATTCCGATTGTTAACAGAGGTGGTTAGCAAGGTTATAAAGGTGCGTTTTTAAATGACTACTGAATTTTGCGATATTTTCAACTGATATGACACCAGAGTATAGGGCCTGTAAGTGGATCACGATACATGGCGAGACTCCGCGCGACTGTAGCTGATTGGGGACTGGACACAAGAATAATAGGTACTTATGCAGAATTCGGACCCTCTTCAATTTTGCCATTATAACTGTATCTTTGCCAACATTTGATACTTGGTTTTGATAGTCATGTTAATGATTAAAATTGTTAAAATGATCTTGGCATATTTATGTTTTATAAACAACGCGTCTTGGCATACTTTTGAGGTTGAAAAGACAGCGCGTCTTGTGCCAGTCGCAAGTGCAGCGGTTCATGTGTCACTGCGCCGTGCACGTGGAATGAGCAACAGTTTGTTTATTCCGACCGCGCTGTCTTTTTGACCACAAAAGTCTGCTAAGACGCGCTATTTATAAAACATCAATATGCACAAAGTTATGTTAGCTGATTGAATTAACAAAATAAAGTATCAAATGTTGGTAAAGATACATTTATGATGGCAAAACTGAGGTGGGTCCGAATTCTGATTAAGTGCCGAATAATTATTCTAACGATGGATGACAGTTGTAGCTACCGACTGATGAATACTAGGAAAATCAGGTCTTAAATATCTTGTGTTATACCTTTCTTATCTTAAATGTCCGACTTAATATTGAGTTTACCACACTATCATAGACATATAGCGATTTACGTAGTGCAGATAATAAACACGATTTTAGGCTATATGTGTCTTTTACGGGATTTGCATTTTACGTTGCTGAACGTTGTGGTTTCAATAAGCACTTATATCTGACAAGTTGTCTAAATACACATAATCATAACACATGTATACGTTTGGCCCAAACAGGTTGTACTGCGCGAAAAATGGCACTCTTCATTATTAGTTAAGATCGCCAAACACAAGTACTTGCCGCGAATGCCATGGCGACCACCATAATAATCGATTAAAATTCATGATTTTCGTGAACCTTGTCACCGGCAAAGTGTTCCATTGCTTCTGCTTGTACTAATCCTTCCGACAATATAACTGAAACACGCTATTTGGTTCGATTATTACAAACAAAAACAAAGTCCTCTATGTTAACATGGAGAATATGGATTTCGTGCCCCTAACTGCCCCCGCCTCGTTTTCGCGCATGAGACTTACACGCCCTATTGCTTTACAACGTACGTTCTTATGCAAGGAGTCTTGAATGTATAACACCCGTACTTGTTCCGGCCTCACTGAGCTCGTTCTGTTGGCGAT
>JAODUO010003365.1:12500-14584 GCA_025642075.2 Ridgeia piscesae
GTGCAGGGCAGGACAGAACAGGACACATGCGGGAAGGTGTAAGATGCTACACGCTGGAGGCGATATAACGAGTAACAGCGTGTGCGTCATGGTAAAATAAATAAATTAATAGAGATGTCATAAGAATGAGGTTCTTGTTGTTCATGTTGTTCCCAGCACTCGGCAAGGCTGTAATACATGTATGTAAACAATGTGGTTACAAAGTTGTGATATTTTGAGGTCTCCTTGAATTAGTCAATCTTTATCAGAACATTTTCGCGAAGCCGACCTTTTCATGCTGGCACTGAGGGCGGTCACTACCAGTGAAAGTTGCGAATTTGACATATGCCAAGATGGAACATTACAAATCGATCACTCAATGACGACCGCGGCAAAATAAAATCAGTTACGAAGTATAAGATTGGAGTGACGGAGTGATCATATCTAAGCTTCCACTGTTGAAACCAATATGCAATAACCAGACCAATGCAGACAGATTGCGCTAATACAACACACGAACTGCAATAAATGCTATAGGAATTAGCTGACGAAAGTGAAAATCAGGGTCTGAAGATGAACAAGTCGAAGACAAAGGTGATGATGGAAAATGACACACCAATATACGTCAAAAACACCCACATCGAAAACGTTGAAAGCTACATCTACCTGGGACAGAGATTCAGCACCAGAGAAAAAAACCAAGACAAGGAGATTCAAAGAAGAATCATGGCCGGATGGACAGCATTCGCCAAGCACCGCGATATCGTCAAGGTAACATTGGGACATGCTTGAAGAGACAAGTCTACAACTCATGCGTACTTCCAGCAATGACATACGGCGCGTAAACATGGACACTCACCACCGAAGCAAAGAACAAGCTGGCAGACAAAGATGGAAAGGAGTGTGTTAAACATCACATACCGGGACATGAAACCAAACATCTGGGTAAGAGAAAAGACAAAGGTCACTGACGTGATTGAACAAGTCAGGAGACGGAAGTGGACCTGGGCTGAGCACGTCAGCAGGATACGAGATAACTGATGGACACTACGTATCAGCCGCTGGAAACCCTACGAAAGGAAATGACCTAGAGGACGACCAGCGAGACGGTGGAGAGACGCGCTAGACGTCTAGTGGTAGGGTACCATCTAGCACAGGATAGCGCAAGATAGGCAGATCAACCATGGGATACGATAGCTGCACAATGATGAATGATGGTGACGATGATGATGATTATATATATATATATATATATATATATATATATATATATATATATATATATATATATTTTATATATATATATATATATATATATATATATATATATATATATATATATATATATAATCTGGAGCATGGCGTATAATACGACAATCTTCTCACAATTTTCTCACTTCTATGATTTCAATAAACGGAACGAAACCTGCAATCTAGGTGTTTGTCTATTTGTTCACAAGCGCATGCTCACACACGCCCACTCAAGCGCAACTATTCACACACATAATTGTTTATATACAACAACAAATACAACAAACACGTGTACATGTATGTAGGTACATATATACTGTCGTAGTGTGCGCCGTACTCCAAACTAAACGTTCTACACCTTTAATATTAAACCGGTTTATGACCTACGTTAATTTGTTCACAACAGTAATAATCCACTCTTCAACTGATGCAAAGAAAAAGTCATAGTTCCAACATTGGTATTGACTATTTTGATAAAACAATAAATCAGATCGTAGCCGGATAAGTTTTCTTAAAAGAATAAGCAATTAATACGAGGGTTGCCTACTGGCTGGTGCCTGGTAAGTAATAATATATATCTTAAAGATGATATGATGTTAGTTTTTGCAACAAAAAGAGGCAAATGCCGATGAATACGCCGTATTTAATGTGATAATAATATCTAATGTTTTCTCTAATATTTTAGTTATCGTCAAAATGTACTCTTAAATTGAGAGTTGAAACTGCAGCAAACACACTAACGAAGTAGAATAATAAGAGCAACAGCCTTAATTGTGTCACGCTGCCTCTGTGTGCCAGTAATAAGAAACTCTGTCTTATCATTTAGCTTTAGTCTACTATCATCCATTTAGTTA
>JAODUO010003366.1:0-13718 GCA_025642075.2 Ridgeia piscesae
AGAATAACCCCCCCATATTGGTTAAAATTTAATGGCAACCTATTAACGCCCAACCAGGCTTTCCCAATAAATTTAAAAATTCAAAGTTTTAAGGAATTTTTTTAAAATTTGTAGGGGTTTTTGACTTGATTTTAAAAAAGAAAACTTTGAATAAAAAAATTCCAATTTTTTTTTTTTATCTATTTAGTGAAGCTAAAAATTTTTAATTTTTTAAATTGAAGTTTTTAATTGTTTTTTAACATCTACTGGTTTTTTGGTTGTCACCGTTGGCAATTCTTTAGTTAATAGTTAGGATCCGAAATCAATTTTGCCTGTATTTGGTGAGGGTTTAAAGAAAATGATTACAATATAAAATTGGAACAAAAACAAGGAAAGGGCCTTAGGGTAATTTTAAGGGCACAAAGTACAGAAAAATGGGATTTCACAAAGGGAAAATCAAAATTTTGGGTTTTATAGAGAATAATAAAAGAAGAAAAATTTTAACCGCTTTTTTAATTTGGTTTACAAAATTTTAAAATAAAGCCTTGAGCCTACCAGAGGAATAAAGCAAAAGGTTTCCAGCCAAAAAAGGTTTAAAAAATCAAATTTTTAGTTAGGGAAAAGGGTCCAAAGTTTTTGTGTTTACATAAACAAATTAAGGCTTGTTTAATTAATAAAAAAAATTGGGCAAAAATTTTTAAACCCCCCGGGAAGAGAAAGGCAAGAGGGGGGTTTTTACATCAGGAGCAAGGTATGATATGAAATTTTTTGAGTAGGAAGGGGCGTTAAAGCGGGGAAAAAGGCTGGGTAGGTAATTAAAAAAACGCCATATAACCTAGAAGAAGGGGAACTTAAATTTTTTAATTTCTTTTACAAATTTTTGTTTAGTCCTTTTTTTTTATAACTTTTGGTTTGCTTTGAACTTTATTTATAAATACAACCTGGGGTTTTTGTCTTTTAAAAACCCCCAATTTCTTACAAAGAAAAAAAAATTGGGTTTTAAATTTTTTATTTTTGAAATATTTTTTGGGGGTTTTTGGATTAAAATTTTCCATTTATATTTAATTTCCCTTTTAAATTTGAAAAATTTTAGGCCCTTTAAATAAAATCATGAATTTTTTTTGCGGGAGGTTTTTTAGACCGAGTAGCAAAAAACAAAAAAAAAATTGTAAATTGGTAAAAATTAGTCAAATCTAAAAAAAATTGGATCGGGTTTTTTTATAATCTTAAAAAAATGGACAAATTTTTTTTGCCCCCCCCAAAAACAAAGGGTAGCTTGTAATCAAAAACTTTTTTAGGGTTAGGTCATTTTTTAACTAAAAAAATGTAAGTCCCAAATCCTTCCGAGCTTCTTTACCAAAAAATATAGCTGGGAAAAAAAAAAAAATTGATTTAATAAAAAATATTGTGTTTTTTTTATCAAAAATTACGAAAAGCTCTGACGTTTAATTATGAATTAAAAACCCCAAAAACCATTTTTTAATTTATTTAAAATTTCAAACTTACCCCTTAATTTGTTGAAGGTATTTTAAAATTTTTCCAGGTCCATTCTTAAGACAAAATAAAGTAAATTTTATTTTTTTAAAAAATTTATCTCAAAATTTACAAACTTCCAACCCTTAGGTCGTGTTGAAATTTTTATAAATTTTTAAAATGGAAATTTTGGGGGTGTGTAGATTCATAATTAAAACGTCAGCATGCATATTCTTGATAATACACAATTTATGCATATATATCAAATAACACAAACTTTTTCATATTTAGCTTGAAAACAATGTCTGAAAAATTTTTTTTTTTTTAAAAATGGGGCACCCCGACTATCAAATTTTTTTGTAAGGAAGCTCGGAAGGATATTGGACTTACTATTTTTTAGTTATAGAAATGAACTACACCTAGAAAAAGTTTTGGATTACCAGCTAGCCTCATCGACTTTTTGGGGTTGGGTCATTTTAAAAAAAATATAATAACGTACCATCTTTGCATATGTACAGATTCATAATTAAACCAACCAGACCTGCCATATTTCTTAGATTTGCACATATGTATGTCTAGGAACCAAATATGTACAATTTGGGTATAACGTGTGTATTTTGCTCACAATCTGGGTCTGAAAACTCTCCTGCAACTTATCATGATGGTTATCAACTTGCTGCACATTAAACATGACTAATATTTATGTTCTAATTGTAGGTATGCAATCTTTATATTATGGAGAGCAACTCCACACAATTTCATTGGCACAAGCTAAAGAGTGCAGAAGATATTGACTAGTAAAACTCGAAAAACGTCTAAGTCCCAAATTTCAGACTGCCGTAACTTGAAAACTATGTAAGCTAGAACGCTCAAAGTTTGGATTCTTGCTAATCTTAACAAAGGTTCTTACCATATTGATCTATACAAAAATCTAAGAGATGACAGCAACGCCATTGGTTGCGTTCACACGGAATGACCCAATAACTTGATCCACTCAGAGTGATTGTGAAATAAATAAGATTTAACAAGTTTTAAACAAGATTGCCACCTAGAGATTCAACCTAGATGGCAGGGGGCCCTAAAAAGCCAGGGAGGGCCCAAACCTATCAAAAGAACCCCCCCTTCTTTATTTTCGTTTTTTTTTAAAATTTTTTAAAATTAGCACCTACAAAATCAGCTGAAAACCTTTCCCAAATTTCGTTTACTTTTTTTTGAAAATTTCAATTCTAGCCTAATGCTTCTTTGCAAATTTAACTCCTTCCCTCTAGCCCTTTTTTGACGTGAAAAAAAAAATATTTTCATATCCATTCAATATTTTAAACATAATTTAACCCCTCAAATTTTCTGGTTTCTAGTGTTGTTAAAACTTTTTAAATTTCATAACTAATATTCCTGAGTTTCGGTATGATTTTTTGCTCTCCTTTTACTTTTTCCTAGCATATCAATACCTTTTATATGGCCCCATGCTTGTATAAAATTTCAAAGTGGGGCCAACTATTGGGGGTATTATTTTTTTTTCTTTGTAAACTAATTTCCCCCCTGATACCTTTATGTCAGCACTAATAGTTAACCCCGTCCTTTTCCTTTAAGGGATATTTAGTACAGTTACCCTTTTTAAATTTTGCATCTTCATTTCCCCTGTCCTGTGTGAAGGCACCTTTAAATTTCCAAAAATTTAAAAAGCATTTGCCCCTTTGGGGCCCTTTTAACATTAAAACATCTGGGGGAAAATCTGAACCAAACAGTTTGACGAAACTTCAAACCAAGTAGATTTGTTCTTCTATCATATCTATTCTGCGAGGCATCACAATGTTACAAATTACAACAGTCTTCTTAAGCCTTTCACGCTAACGTTTAGGGATGTACCAATCACATGGAACCTCCTTGTGATTGTCAACAGTTCCACCTTAAATATCAAACGTTCTAGTAGCCTGTGCTGACATCTGGCTGTATAAAATTGCCCGCTGATGACTTTGTGGAGAGAATTATACGTGTAACTGCACAGCCTGCTGGGCGGTATATGTTGTCCATATTTTATACAACACACCTATTTGTCTCCTTCATTTCTAGTTCTACTTGTTGTCTGCAATGTCTGACTAATAACTTATAAACTTAATGGTAAGTTAACCATAACAGTTTGATAAAAATGTGAATATGCAAATCAGAGCAATATGCCTGTTTTTATTTGCATATTCACATTTTTATTATTTAAACAGTTCTTATCTACGACAAAATGTAACCAAACCTTGTCTTAAAAAATATTCCAAATGTTATTTATTGGCAATGGAGTGAATCAAAGTTATGGTTACAGTTGATGGGGTCAAAGGGCGACGTGCAGGTGAAGATGGATGAGGAGACACGCACACAGATCAATGTGTTGAACCAGCAGGTGTCAAAGAACAAGGAGAAGGCGATGCAGAGACTGCTCACCCTCGTGTGTACCATAGAGCCAGAGTTACACAAGAACCTTAGGTTGTAGCCACACTCGTAACATTCCAGTTTTTTAATCTCGTGATAAACGCCATCCCGAAACCGTTCACAATGATCGTAGACATGCAGTAGAAATTATGAATGTATAGAAGTACACTAACTTTGGGGGGGTTCCGGGAAGGGGGTCCGGCCTTTAGCTGTGGTGAGATGGCGCAGTGATGTGAAGTTTTACAGATAATATAACGATACAATAGTTCAAAACCTTTTTTTAAGGGCCCAATTTTTTGTTGGTCATGGGGTTTTGACTGAAGTCAGTGGCCTGTCTTCCAGATGCATACAATAAGATTTGTGTGCACCACAATTTATAAATGTACAGTTGTAAAATAATTTTCAAATATATGGGAGGTGACAAATTAATTAGGATCCACTTATTAGTGATTACTGACGATTTAGCTCCCAAACTGAGGCCCCTTTTGCCATGACATTGTAGTGTTACTAACAGATATCTGGGAATCTCCCAGAGGATGCACAAGTGCTGCCACCTATTGGGAAATTATGTCTTGGTGCAGATGACTAACCAATTAACATGTTTATAATTTAGGTCACTAGGTGATATTTTGTTCCATAGTGATAGTTAATATGCATGGCTCCACATCATTATAAAAACAAAGTAAGTAACTTGGAAATTTTTGTAAGCACTTTTAATTTTTAATGGTTCCAAAAAAAAAAAGAACTGGAAAAACAGTTTTTTAATTAAAAACCCTTTTTTTTTTTTAGAGGGTGGTTCCCCATAACTTTAGTTGTGAAAGCATTCTCACACATCAATTAAAATGAATGCAAAATTAGATATAAATGATATGCATATGTTAATACTGTCTATTTGTATGTATGTACAATAGCATTAGATGCACTATAATAAATAAAATGTTAACCATTGAACTGTGTTTTCATTGCCACACTCAACTGGAGTTTAGTAGGAATCACCTACAGCCTCTTAAGTATTTCCAACCTCTACAAAGGATGTACTTCTGTTTACCGCAAAACTAGTTTTTATCAATTTTGTTTGAATTGAGCAATTGTTAAATCTTGACAACCTAATAAAAACTGATAGTTATGTGGTATAAGCTTGTAAATAAATATGTTAGTGACTAAATAAAAGAAGTAATAAACAAGCAAGCAACAACTAAACATGGCGACATAACAATAGTGCAACTAACGGTTCAAGTGTCTCGCAGCCTATGGGTAAAAACTGTTTTAAACCTAGTTCTGGTATATTTGTAATATCCTAGGATCCCAGTATCTTTGGGGCCCAAAAAGACAATGTACTGTTTTGAAGCTTGCAATTAAATAACTGCCATGGGCCTGGACAAAAGTGAACCTATTACTGACTACGGGGACTGAAACATCATCACGGGAGGTGCAAAAATGAATTGGATAGATGTGATTTTAATAATGAGGCATCAAACAGCTGAAGTTTTTTTGAATTTTTTTTACAATTGATGGGGGAGATATTTCGTTAATTGCATAATTAATAAAAACGAGATTTTGTTCTTTTTAACTCGGCTGTTCCCCGACACGTCTCATTGTTGCCTTCCATTTCACATACCGGTAAACTATAACATTTTATAAATCACACATTAAATCAGCCGATGTCCAGAATCACACAGACTCGGCATGACTGACAATAATTTTGAGGTTCATCTGTGGATATGTGGACACTGCATAAATATATCGAAATTATTTGGGACTGACGCAAAATTACGAGGTGACACAACCGTTATGATGACACAGTATTGAGGTTCACTGAATAGATACATTTATGATGAGAAAACCTGTGGCAGTTAATAATGGTGTCAGCTTGGATTGTCTGGGGCATGTGCCCTTTACGGGGGTAGAAGTAAACGGAGAAATTTCCCGTTGTTTAGGGGAAAAAAATTCCCGTATTTTATGGGCAAAACACCCCGGGGCCCCTTTTTAAAAATTGGGTAAAAGGGTTTTGTGATTTCGAAAATTTTTGGTTTGAAAACCCCCTTTGACAGGTTGTTTGGGGAAAAATTTGTAAAACCTTTATGGGAAAATGTTTGGGGGCCCCCATTTTTTTAAAAGCCTTTTTCGCAAAATTTGGGTTTTTTTTTTGGTTAATTTGGTTTTTAAAAAGTTTTTTTAACAATTTTAAAAAAATTTATTTTATTTATTTTAGATTTTGGGGGAAGGTTCCCCCTTCTTTTTTTTTAATTTGTGGTTGGGAAGGAAGCTTTTCCAAATTTGTTTTGCCCCCCCGGATCTATGTTTTTTTGGGTAAGGAAAACCCAAAAGGTTTTTTCCACATTTCAGGGTCTTTTAAATTTTTCTCTTGTTTGGAATGTCCCACAGGGCTTTAAAAGGGGAAAAAGTTCCCCAACCCAAAAATAGGTGTACAAAATCCTGGGACTTTTCCTTTTATTCTTTCGAAAAGGGTTTTAAAAAAATTTTGGACCCTTTTGGGGCGGGAATTCAATAAAGTCGGGGGTTGTGGGAAGGTATTGGTTTTTAAATTGGGGTTGGGGAAAATTTGATGTTTTCCCCAAGACCCCTAGGGAAAGTTTACTTCCCAAACCCTATTTCCCGGGGGATTTTCCTCCCCTCTTTTTTTTGGTTGCCTTTTTTTCTTTTTGGCCCCCCTTTTGAACTGTGGCCTGCCCGGAAATTTCTTGGCAAAGGGAAATTTTTTGTTATGGCCCCCTTTTAATTTTAGTTTCGTTTTTTTTAACTTGGGGCGGGTTTCGTTTTTTGGGGCCCCCCCAAGGGGTTCCGATTTGGCCCCCACCTCCTTTAAAAATTTCCCCCGAGGACCAAAATTTTCCCTGGCCCGTATCCCCTCCCTGTCTCGTTTTGCAAACCCCCACGTACAAAAAAAATAATTTAAGCCTAAAAAGATCTTTGGGTGGCCCCTTAAACCTGGGGCACCAAATTTTATTTCATGGTTGGCTTGGGATCCCCAAAAATTTTAAATTTTAATTTATTTAAAAATTTTTAAATATTTAAATTTTTGGGGAAATTTGGGGTTTAATTTTCATATTTTAAAAAAACGAAATTTAAGTAAATTTTTTAATATTTATTAAAATTAAAAAAAATAGGGGGTGGTTTTGTGGTAAATTTAAGGGGAAAATTAATTTTTGGATTTTATTAAAATTTAAATTTCAAAAAAATTTTGGGTTTTTCTGAAAATTTCTATATGAAATATTTTCCTTTAATTTAAAAAGTATTTTATTTGTATTTTTTTTATGTAATTTATTAAAGTTTATTTTAAGTTAAATATTTACAAATTTTTTGTTAAAATTTCCCCTATTCAAACAATTTAATTAATTGATTTTTTATTTAAAAAAATAATTTACTTTTATTTCTTTATTTTATCAAAACCCCACACACACCACAAACCCCCACCTTTTTTTTTTAAAAAAATTAAAAATTATTAAATTTTTAAAATTTTTTTTGAAAGGGGCCCTTAAAAAAAGTGGGGTGAAAGGCCCAAAATGGGGTTTTTGGGCACTTTCAACTAAAAAGAAACGCAAAAGTTTCCCATTTTTTTTTGGGTTAAATTTTTTAACGGGAAATCAATTAATTCAAATGTATGAAAAATGCAAATTTGGACGAAGGGGGAAAATTTTTTGCATGGGGGCCAATTTCCCCAGATTTTTACTAAACATTCGAAAAAAAAGTTTTTTCCAAATAAAAAACTAATTAACAAACTTAAAATAAACCCCAAAAAAAATTTTTAAAAGGCCCAATTATCTTCATGGAAAAAAAGCTTCCCAAAAAAAACTTCAACAGGGAATAAATGGATGAAAACTTCCCAAAAACCCAAAAAATTAAGTCCAAAACCTTAAAAGGGGTACCACAGAGAACCGTACTGGGGCCCCTATTTTTCTTACTTTACATAAATGATGTACCCAACAATCTCACTTCAAATGTTCGTCTTTTTGCAGATGACTGCCTACTGTATTAGATTGCGTCAACAGGTTCAAATATCTGGGAGCAATCATCGCAGATGAAGGATCTAAACCTGAAATTCTCGCCAGGATCGCCCAAGCCACAGCAGCACTCGCCAAACTCAAGACCATCTGGAATGACAGGATTATAGCGGCTTTGGGTCCCCCAAAAAAACAACCCGATTTGGCTTCCCTAAAACAGCCAAAAAGGGGACGGGCCTGGAGTTTTGGGGCCTAACCCCAACCCCAAAAAAGAGGGGAAACAGGCCTGGAAAATTGGAGAAGCCTCGACCACATTAAAAAGAGGGGGAAACGAAATGGAAACCGGGCCCCAAAAAAAGACCCTTGCCAAGGTAAAAGAGGGAAATGAAAGGAGGGGCCCCGATTTTGGGTTTCCAAAAAAGAGGAATGGGAGGGCAAGGAAAGGGCGGCGGGTGGGGGTTCCCCTTCCCAAATCAAACCAAAATAGGAGTCATTAGGAGACATCTAAATAAATGCCCCCAAACCCCCCCCCCTTTTCACAACCCTTGTCCGATCAATACTTGAATATGCGTCAGCATCATGGGATCCACACATATTAAAACCTTCGAAAGAATCCAAAGACAAGCTGCCAGATTTTGTACACAAAACTATTCTAGAGATCCAGGAACAGTAACCCAACTTCTTAAAGACCTCCAGTGGGACACCCTCCAAACAAGTAGAAAAATTAAAAGACAACATGATATATAAGATGGAACATAACCTTATAGATCACTATATCCAACACAACACTAGATCCTCTGCAAACATATTTGGAAACAGCTTCTTCCCAACCACAATTAAAGAATGGAATTCTCTGCCCCCAAACACTCTCAAGTAAATCACTAAACTCATTTCAAAATAATGTTATCCAACATTTTAACAATTAAGCCAGACGACCCACCATGCGCACAGGCGTGATGTGTCCCCAGGACATTTTGCCAGTAACAGATACAGAATATTTCCTCAACAACGTGTCAAACGGTTTCTACCATGTTTACGTATCTACTACCCGTATCTACAGTCACATGTGGGCGCGCGGTGTATTGTCCATATATACAGGACATAGTCATCAGTCACAACGAGGAGAATTAACTCGTTTACTTCGTATGCGTGAAAGGCATTCATGCACCCAGACAATCCAAGCTGACACCATTATTAACTGCCACAGGTTTTCTCATCATAAATGTATCTATTCAGTGAACCTCAATACTGTGTCATCATAACGGTTGTGTCACCTCGTAATTTTGCGTCAGTCCCAAATAATTTCGATATATTTATGCAGTGTCCACATATCCACAGATGAACCTCAAAATTATTGTCAGTCATGCCGAGTCTGTGTGATTCTGGACATCGGCTGATTTAATTTTGTTTTTTTTAATTTATAAAATAAAAAAGAGACGTGTCGGGGAACAGCCGAGTTAAAAAGAACAAAATCTCGTTTTTATTAATTATGCAATTAACGAAATATCTCGCCCTGTTTATGAAAACTTGTAATATAGCATCCAGAAATAATCCAGACACTATCATGTACATCAATACTTCAGCTGTTTGATGCCTCATTATTAAAATCACATCTATCCAATTCATTTTTGCACCTCCCGTGATGATGTTTCAGTCCCCGTAGTCAGTAATAGGTTCACTTTTGTCCAGGCCCATGGCAGTTATTTAATTGCAAGCTTCAAAACAGTACATTGTCTGTTTGGCCCGGCAAAGATACTGGGATCCTAGGATATTACAAATATACCAGAACTAGGTTTAAAACAGTTTTTACCCATAGGCTGCGAGACACTTGAACCGTTAGTTGCACTATTGTTATGTCGCCATGTTTAGTTGTTGCTTGCTTGTTTATTACTTCTTTTATTTAGTCACTAACATATTTATTTACAAGCTTATACCACATAACTATCAGTTTTTATTAGGTTGTCAAGATTTAACAATTGCTCAATTCAAACAAAATTGATAAAAACTAGTTTTGCGGTAAACAGAAGTACATCCTTTGTAGAGGTTGGAAATACTTAAGAGGCTGTAGGTGATTCCTACTAAACTCCAGTTGAGTGTGGCAATGAAAACACAGTTCAATGGTTAACATTTTATTTATTATAGTGCATCTAATGCTATTGTACATACATACAAATAGACAGTATTAACATATGCATATCATTTATATCTAATTTTGCATTCATTTTAATTGATGTGTGAGAATGCTTTCACAACTGAAGCTGGATGCACTGAATGTTGCCATAGCATACATGGCATACTTTAATGCATACAGGGAAATCCATGTCAATAATCTAACTCATCAAACAAACACCATCACATGGGTCTATTAATAGGTGAAATACAAAATGCTTTTTTCTGGCAGTGTACAATATTTTATATATATATATTTTGTTATGTGAACCACCCTCTAAAAAGGTTATATTAACTGCTCAGTTCGTTGACATAAATTAGTGCTTACTATCCAGTTACTTACTTTGTTTTTATAATGATGTGGAGCCATGCATATTAACTATCACTATGGAACAAAATATCACCTAGTGACCTAAATTATAAACATTTTAAAGGGACCCCCCTAAAATTCGTTTCAGGGGTTAATTTCAAACCTAAATTAAAAAGGGGTGGGGATTCCTAATTAATTTTTTTTGTCACCTCCCATATATTTGAAAATTATTTTACAACTGTACATTTATAAATTGTGGTGCACACAAATCTTATTGTATGCATCTGGAAGACAGGCCACTGACTTCAGTCACACACCTTGAGCTAGACATGTCAGTCACTAACATAAAGGAGTCATGCACACACAGGACCAATGGTCACATGACCAACAAAATGGACTAAAAGTTTGAACTATTGTATCGTTATATTATCTGTAAAACTTCACATCACTGCGCCATCTCACCACAGCTCACAGACTGACCAGTTGACTGACCACTTGACCAAACAGCTGACCGGCCGACGCTCGAACAGTTAGTGTACTTCTATACATTCATAATTTCTACTGCATGTCTACGATCATTGTGAACGGTTTCGGGATGGCGTTTATCACGAGATTAAAAATACTGGAATGTTACGAGTGTGGCTACAACCTAAGGTTCTTGTGTAACTCTGGCTCTATGGTACACACGAGGGTGAGCAGTCTCTGCATCGCCTTCTCCTTGTTCTTTGACACCTGCTGGTTCAACACATTGATCTGTGTGCGTGTCTCCTCATCCATCTTCACCTGCACGTCGCCCTTTGACCCCATCAACTGTAACCATAACTTTGATTCACTCCATTGCCAATAAATAACATTTGGAATATTTTTTAAGACAAGGTTTGGTTACATTTTGTCGTAGATAAGAACTGTTTAAATAATAAAAATGTGAATATGCAAATAAAAACAGGCATATTGCTCTGATTTGCATATTCACATTTTTATCAAACTGTTATGGTTAACTTACCATTAAGTTTATAAGTTATTAGTCAGACATTGCAGACAACAAGTAGAACTAGAAATGAAGGAGACAAATAGGTGTGTTGTATAAAATATGGACAACATATACCGCCCAGCAGGCTGTGCAGTTACACGTATAATTCTCTCCACAAAGTCATCAGCGGGCAATTTTATACAGCCAGATGTCAGCACAGGCTACTAGAACGTTTGATATTTAAGGTGGAACTGTTGACAATCACAAGGAGGTTCCATGTGATTGGTACATCCCTAAACGTTAGCGTGAAAGGCTTAAGAAGACTGTTGTAATTTGTAACATTGTGATGCCTCGCAGAATAGATATGATAGAAGAACAAATCTACTTGGTTTGAAGTTTCGTCAAACTGTTTGGTTCAGATTTTTCCCCCTTTTTGATTTTAATTTTTTTGGGTTAAATTTTAAAGTTTTTAAAAATTTCCTTTCACACGGGACAGGGGAATGAAATGACATAAATGGTGATACTTATAAATACCCCAAAGGAAAGGACTTTTTATTAGTGCGATGGGTACGGGGAATTTTCACAGCGAGAAACCAAATTCTTGGATAATTAAAAACGAAAATTAGTTTAAAAAGAAAAAAAATAAAAACGCGTAAAAAACAATAGTTGGGCCTCATTTAAAATATTGTATCAAGCTGGGGCCATATCCAAAAAGGATATTGATATGCTAGAAAGAGTACAAGGAAAAACCAAAATATCCAAACTAAAATTTTGAAAATTTTCAAAAAAATTGGTTTCCAAATAAAACCAAAATTTTGAAGGAGTCAGATTATTTTAAAATATTGAAGGGATATGTATTGACAGAAATTTTTTTTTACATCAAGGAAGAAGAAGGAAAAACATGGATTACATTAGAAAAGAAGCAGTGTTAGATATTAGAAATTTCACAAAAAAGTAAAAATGGAACAGTTTCCGAGTTTAAATTTTGTAGTTTAAAATTTAAAAAAAAACCGAGGGGGGGGTACTTTGATAGATAGGGTTTGGGCCTTGTAAAAAAGGCTTCCCATCCACCTGCCCTCTAGAGTTGAATCCTTGGTTTTTTTAAAACTTGAAATCTTATTTTTTTAAAACTAGGGTAATTTTGGGATTCTTTAAGCAAAAAATGCTTCTTCATCTCTTAGATTTTTTTATAGATAATATTAAGAACCTTTGTTAAGATTAGCAAAAATCCAAACTTTTGGGGTTCAGCACAATTTTTAATTTTGAAATTTGGGACTTAGACGTTTTTCGAGTTTTACTAGTCAATATCTTCTGCACTCTTTAGCTTGTGCCAATGAAATTGTGTGGAGTTGCTCTCCATAATATAAAGATTGCATACCTACAATTAGAACATAAATATTAGTCATGTTTAATGTGCAGCAAGTTGATAACCATCATGATAAGTTGCAGGAGAGTTTTCAGACCCAGATTGTGAGCAAAATACACACGTTATACCCAAATTGTACATATTTGGTTCCTAGACATACATATGTGCAAATCTAAGAAATATGGCAGGTCTGGTTGGTTTAATTATGAATCTGTACATATGCAAAGATGGTACGTTATTATATTTCTTTTAAAATGACTTCCAACCCCAAAAAGTCGATGAGGCGTAGCTGGTATTATCACAAAACTTTTTCTAGGTGTCAGTTCATTTCTATAACTCATATAAATAGTAAGTCTCAATATCCTTCCGAGCTTCCTTACAAAAAAAATTTATATGTCTGGGTGCCCCACCTTTTAAAATAAATTGTCAATATACGGGGTGTTTTCAGACAGATTTCAAGCTAAATATAGACGGTTAAATGAACTGTTGTGTGTATTTGAAAAATATGCATAACATTGTGTATTATCAGGTAATATACATGTCTGACGTTTTAATTATGAATCTACACATCCCAAATGTCCCTGTTTAAAAAAGTTTTTAATACCTTTTCATCCCCTACCTTTTGGGGTTGGAAATTTCTAATTTTAAAAATATAATTGATACTATCAAGGGGCCCCATTTTTTTGAGAAGGAAGTGGGGTTTGGGTTATTTTTTTTCTTAAAATTTTTATTTTAAAATTTGATAACAATACCTTCAATCTAATTACCCTTTTTAAAAAAAATTTTCAAATTTTAATGAAATATAAAATAATGGTATTTGGATATGTTGATTCATAATTAAGACAGTCAGGCATGATATTTTCTGATAATACACAATATTTATAATATAAATAACACAATATCAATATTTACTTAATCAATGTCTGAAATTTTTTTTTTTAAGTTGGGGCATCCCGAGTTCCCTTTTTGGGTAAAAAGCTTTAAGGGGGACTTACGTTATTTTTGTTATAGAAATGACCTCCCAGAAAATGTTCTCAACAAGCTATGCCTCATCACCTTTTTTTTGGGGGC
>JAODUO010003367.1:0-14241 GCA_025642075.2 Ridgeia piscesae
TCCACTACCCGCCCCGTGAAATTTCTACCCGCCCAAATGACTGTGTTTGGGGGTAGAAATTGTCATCAGTTTGTCACCTGCTGCAGTTGGAGTCGCACAAAGAACCTTGGCAGGACCTGGTCTATGGTCCCATTGTCTATGACGTTGCCAGCATTGAGGGAGACCCGGTGAGTGACATGTGTGACACTAGTGACACTTTTGGACACTCTGTGTGTGGACTGGCAACATCAGTCCTGTTGTGTTTGATTATATCACATTCACATACATTCACACTCACACACACAGCCTGACACACTCAGACACTCACACACACACACACACACACACACACACACACACACACACACACACACACACACACACACACACACACACACACACACACACACACACACACACACACACACACACACACACACACACACACACACACACACACACACACACACACACACACACACACACACACACACACACACACACACACACACAAACACACACACACACACACACACACACACACACACACAGCACCACACAAAAAAAAAAAAAAAAAATACAAAAAAAAAAAAAAAAAAAAAATGTTAATATTGACATCACCATCACTGTTACATGACTGATATCAGAACACCTTGAAAAACTATTTGTTTAAATTGAAAACAAGTAGCTTTGCAGGAAATCTGCAATCATTGTTTGCTCCAAGAGATCAATTTATCTGTTTATTGATGTATCTACTGGGAGATCCAACAAAGCATGAAGCCATCTGTGTATAATGTATGTGTCCTGGTATGGATTATCTCCTATGGGCTGCAACCATAGAATTTTCTGAAAGTGAGCCGTAAACGGTGGTGATCTCATAGCTCAGAACATGTGGCTTCAATTTTTCATCAAATTTGATGCGTATGAAATCATTAGTTCAATGTATGTCCCATATGATGGACAGTGTTTGTAGTAAATCAGAATATCACACAATAATTCATTTTGATGCTTATCCTTGTAAACAAGCTGTGAAAGCAAAGAAAGGGTGCGCCTGATGCTATGATGCTAGTATGTCCAATGCTGACATCACAATTGGGCATCCAGAAAGTGTGTGGAAAACTCTGCATATTCTAGTAAGTTCTTAGTAATTAATGTTAGTTATCAACTTAGTGCGTAATTTTGTTATTTGGTGTTAAGCACTGTCAACTTGTTACTATTATGTAAACATGGACCAAACTGAAAGTGAAACTGACGGTATGTTATCTTGGTTCACACAGGTCCTGTTGAAGACTGACCGGTTCCCCACATATCACTTTGCCAACGTTGTAGATGACCATCTCATGAGAATCTCCCATGTACTGCGGGGAGTGGTGAGTAGAGTTTGTAGGGGTGGTGAGTAGAGTCTGTGGGGGTGCTGAGTAGAGTTGGTGGGGGTGGTGAGTAGAGTTTGTGGGGGTGGGGGGGGGATTTTTAGGGGTCTGTGGGGGTGGTGAGTAGATTTTTTTTTTTCGGGGGGTGGGGTGGGGGGGGGAAGTAGAGTCTGGGGGGGTGGTGAGTAGATTTGTGGGGGGTGGGGTTGGGGGGGGAGTAGATTTTTATGGTTGGGGGGTGGTGAGTAGAGTATGTGGGGGTGGTGAGTAGAGTGTGTGTGGGTGGTGAGTAGAGTCTGTGGGGGTGGTGAGTAGAGTTTGTAGGGGTGGTGAGTAGAGTTTCTGGGGGTGGTGAGTAGAGTCTGTGGGGGTGGTGAGTAGAGTCTGTGGGGGGGGGGGGGGGGGGGGGGGGGGGGGGGGGGGGGGGGGGGGGTAGATTTGTGGGGGGTGGGGTTGGGGGGGGGAGTAGGGTATGTGGGGGGTGATTGATTTTTAGGGGTTTGGGGGGTGGGGTTGGGGGGGGGAGTAGAGTTGTGGGGGGGGAGTGGGGGGGGGAGTAGAGTTGTGGGGGTGGTGAGTAGAGTTGTGGGGGTGGTGAGTAGAGTATGTGGGGGTGGTGAGTAGAGTGTGTGGGGTGGTGAGTAGAGTCTGTGGGGGTGGTGAGTAGAGTATGTGTTGGTGGTGAGTGGGGGGAGAAATTGTGGGTGGTGAGTAGAGTCTGTCGGGGGTGGTGATTTTTAGATTTTTTCTGGGGGGTGGGGTGGGGGGGGGAGTAGAGTCTGGGGGGTGGGGTGGGGGGGGGAGTAAAAATTTTTTTCTGGGGGGTGGGGTGGGGGGGGAGTAGAGTCTGTGGGGGTGGTGAGTAGATTTTTATGGTTGGGGGGTGGTGAGTAGAGTCTGTGGGGGGTGGTGATTTTTAAGTTTTTTATGGGGGGGTGGTGAGTAGAGTTGGGGGGGTGGTAAATAGAGTTGTGGGGTGGTGAGTAGAGTTGTGTGGGTGGTGAGTAGAGTTGGGGGGTGGTGAGTAGAGTTGGGGGGGTGGTGGTAGAGTCTGTGGGGGTGGTGAGTAGGGGATTGGGGGTGGTGGTAAAAATTATGGGGTGGTGGTAGAGTCTGTGGGGGTGGTGGTAGAGTTGTGGGGGTGGTGAGTGGGGGGATTTCTGTGGGGGTGGTGAGTAGATTTGGTGGGGGTGGTGAGTAAAATTGTGGGGTGGTGAGTAGAGTCTGTGGGGGTGGTGAGTAGAGTATGTGGGGTGGTGAGTAGAGTCTGTGGGGGTGGTGAGTAGAGTCTGTGGGGGTGGTGAGTAGAGTATGTGGGGGTGGTGAGTAAAATTGGGGGTGGTGAGTAGAGTCTGTGGGGGTGGTAAGTAGAGTCTGTGGGGGTGGTGAGTAGAGTCTGTGGGGGTGGTGAGTAGAGTCTGTGGGGGTGGTGAGTAGAGTATGTGGGGGTGGTGAGTAGAGTCTGTGTGGGTGGTGAGTAGAGTCTGTGGGGGTGGTGAGTAGAGTCTGTGGGGGTGGTGAGTAGAGTATGTGGGGTGGTGAGTAGAGTTGTGGGGGTGGTGAGTAGAGTTGTGGGGGTGGTAAATAGAGTCTGTGGGGGTGGTGAGTAGAGTATGTGTGGGTGGTGAGTAGAGTCTGTGGGGGTGGTGAGTAGAGTATGTGGGGGTGGTGAGTAGAGTTGGGGGGGTGGTGAGTAGAGCTGGGGGGTTGGTGAGTAGAGTTGTGGGGGTGAGTAGAGTTGGGGGGGTGGTGAGTAGAGTCTGTGGGGGTGGTGAGTAGAGTCTGTGGGGGTGGTGAGTAGAGTCTGTGGGGGTGGTGAGTAGAGTTGTGGGGGTGGTAAATAGAGTATGTGGGGTGGTGAGTAGAGTTTTGGGGGGGGTGGTGAGTAGAGTCTGTGGGGGTGGTGAGTAGAGTTGTGGGGGTGGTGAGTAAAATTGGGGGGGTGGTGAGTAGAGTCTGTGGGGGTGGTGAGTAGATTTTTATGGTTGGGGGTGGTGAGTAGAGTCTGGGGGGGTGGTGAGTAAAATCTGTGGGGGTGGTGGTAGAGTTGGGGGGGTGGTGAGTAGAGTTGTGGGGTTTTGGTGAGTAGAGTCTGTGGGGTGGTAAGTAGAGTCTGGGGGGGGGTGGTGAGTAGAGTATGTGTGGGTGGTGAGTAGAGTTGGGGGGGTGGTGAGTAGAGTCTGTGGGGGTGGTGAGTAGAGTTGTGGGGGTGGTGAGTAGAGTTGGGGGGGTGGTGAGTAGAGTCTGTGGGGGTGGTGAGTAGAGTTGTTTTGGGTGGTGAGTAGAGTATGTGGGGTGGTGAGTAGAGTCTGTGGGGGTGGTGAGTAAAATCTGTGGGGGTGGTGAGTAGAGTCTGTGGGGGTGGTGAGTAGAGTTGTGGGGGTGGTGAGTAGAGTCTGTGGGGGTGGTGAGTAGAGTTGTGGGGTGGTGAGTAGAGTTTGGGGTGGTGAGTAGAGTCTGTGGGGGTGGTGAGTAGAGTATGTGGGGGTGGTGAGTAAATTGGGGGTTATGATTTTATAATATTTGGGGGGTGAGTGGGTTTGGGGGTTAAAAGGTTGGGGGGTTTTTAAAATAGTTGGTAGAAAACGGGGTTAATAAAATTTGGGGGGGGAAAAAATTTTTAGTAATAGGGGGGGTTTAAAATTTGGGGGGGTTTTTTTTGAATAAATTGTGGGGGTGGTGGAATATTTGGGGGGAAATTTTGGGGGGGAATAAAATTTTTTATAACCCTTTTGGGGTGGGGGTAATTTTTATGGTTGTGGGGGGGGTGGTGGTTGTGGGGGGGGTGGTGGTTGTGGGGGGGGTGGTGGTTGTGGGGGGGGTGGTGGTTGTGGGGGGGGTGGTGGTTGTGTGGGGGGTGGTGGTTGTGGGGGGGGTGGTGGTTGTGGGGGGGGTGGTGGTTGTGGGGGGGGTGGTGGTTGTGGGGGGGGTGGTGGTTGTGGGGGGGGTGGTGGTTGTGTGGGGGGTGGTGGTTGTGTGGGGGGTGGTGGTTGTGGGGGGGGTGGTGTTGTGGGGGGGGTGGTGGTTGTGGGGGGGGTGGTGGTTGTGGGGGGGGTGGTGGTTGTGGGGGGGGTGGTGGTTGTGGGGGGGTGGTGGTTGTGTGGGGGGTGGTGGTTGTGGGGGGGGTGGTGGTTGTGGGGGGGGTGGTTTTGTGTTTTTTTTTGGGGTTTTTGGTGTTTTTTGGGGTTTTTTTGGTGGTTGTTTGGGGGTTTGTTTTTTTTGTGTTTTTGTTTGGGGGTGGGGTTTGTTTGTTGTTTTTTTTGTGTGTGTTTTTTTTTGTGTGTGTGGTGGTGTGTGTGTGTTGTGTGTGTGTGTGTGTGTGTGTGTGTGTTGTTTTGTGTGTGTGTGAAAACCTCGTTCCCCATTGAAAATATTTTTAAAAATAATAAAATTTTTTAAAAGGTAATTAGAGGTTTTTTTTCAAGGTAATTAGAGTTTTTTTGTGTGTTACCCATTCATATGAACTGATGTGTTTTGATTTTTCAGGAGTGGCAGAACTCAACGACAAAACACGTACTTCTTTACAGGGCGTTTAACTGGACACCCCCACAGTTCGCCCACCTCCCTCTACTGCTCAATAAGTAAGTATGTATGGAAGTAAGTAAGTAATTAGGAAGTATTTATGTTAGGGGCGACCCCACAGTCTTCTGAAACATTCCCTGTGCAATTGGACTTTTCGAGCACGTTTTGACTTTATGCACAGGCAATGGAAATAACAGTGCTTACATTTAATTGTCATTCTCCCAGGTCCCTGTTCGTTACAATCTGAGCCCGGAGGCCATGTGATACCAGTACATCAAATAATGACATTGAATGCGTATTGTGCCTATTATATATACTTTCCATTGAGAGGAAACAAAAACAGATTTAGCGTGATGAAGGGACTCTATTTTGATGTGCACAACATTTTTTGTTACAGTACGACGTTATACCCAACATGTCATAAAATCCCCACTGCGTTTGGCCTGCAGCTTACTGAAGTCAGAACTGGTAGTGTTTGTAATATTGAGAGGATGTGTCGATACCAAACGTAACACTGGAGTTATGTTAGTAAAAATATTTGGGCTATTAAACGCATTTAGTAGAGCATAGTGGGTTCAGTGGCCCAAATTCTTGATTTCTAGAATGTTCTGTCCTGGGCATCCTCCGGTGTGATCCGCAATTCCTGCATGTCCCTTCGGACGCAAACAATCCATCTCCCTCTTGATCTTTTTCCAGGCGCTATCATGTCAACAACTGCTCTCACTTTGTTGTTTTCTTCCATTCTCTGCATGTGTCCATACCAGCGTAGTCTCATTTCTCAGACTTTCTCTTTTATGCTATTCACTCATAGCTCCTTTAATTCTTCTCAACATCCTCATCTCTGTTTTCTTGAAAATTTTGTTCCTCCTTCTTTCTAACTGTCCAACATTCTGCTCCATACAGAAGTACTGGTCAAATTGACGTTTTTAAGAGCTTGACCTTTAATTTCCTTGGCATTTTCTTGTCACTGGTAACTCTGGATATGTCTCTCTTTATGACACCCGACAAAGAAATAAGCAAGGACAATCCTGTAACACTTCTAAAGTGCCTATATCCTTGAAAGTTACAAGCTCAGAGGCGCCACAAACACAATAATTTGATGTAATCATAAATACATGGAACCGCCAAAATTTCGAACAAATGTGACGTGTTCGAACGAAATGAGTCGTATGTCAGCGAGCTTGATTTCAAGAAAACACTGCATAAACATGCAATGATGATTTCCAAAAAAAGTTTGCCTTTTTGTCACCTTTGATATCTTTTCTGTCAATTGGCAATGCTTATTTCTCATTTATATTATTATTATTTAGTATATTTTATAGCCTTTTTCGAAACACTATGTAACATTTCACGCATGAATTTCGTAAAACAGAACCAATAAATCGCACTTGTTTGAGTTACATTCTTTGGGGTTTTCCTCAGACATATTTGGTACTACGGGAAAGCCCTGAATGCCCTCTTTCGGATTCTTGTTGTAAGAAGCCCCACTGACGTTAACTTAAGCCAATAGCTGCATTTATGTTTATGTGTAAACAAACGTCACTGGATGCAGGGCTGGGCTGATAGTGGGTCTCTGATTGGCTTAGGTTGAGAGCGCAGGCGCAGTGCGGACTCGCTAACTGTAAACAGCGTCATCAACCGGGTCACTGCTAGAAAACATTGCTAAATACTCAGATTATGTTGTAATAATTTAAGTAAACAGTTAGCATGATATATCATCGACAATGAACATGACTTGGGAGTTTATTTCGAAAGCATTAAATGGAGTAATAGAAGCAAAACGGCCGATTTTGGAACAACAGTTTACCCGACCGTGTGCTTACGTGACTGCGAACTTCAAATGTGTTTTTCTCCATTTGGAACTTTTTACCCCAGGCATGTTCAGCGTCCAATAACTTTGGCTGTGTTTGAGATATGTCCACAATTGTTACATCGTTGGAAAGCTTAATACGTATTCTGTCCAATGGTGTGACTATTTCAGTTTTTTTGACATAAGACTCATTTCGTTAGAACACGTCACAAATATGTTTAAAGTTTTTTACGAATGGTGACTATAGTCTCAGAAAAGGTATTTATTTGGGGTTTTAAAAAAAAAAACAAATTTTTTAAAATAAAATTTAAAAAAAAAATTTTTAAAAAAATTTAAAAAATTTTTAAAAAATTTTGGGGGGTTTTTTAAAAAAAAAAAAGGGGAAACCATTTTTTTAAAAAAATTTTTTTTTTAAAAAAAAAAGGGTTTCCCGGGGGGGAAAAAAAAAAATTTTTTTTTTAGGGGTTTTTTTTTTTTTAAAAAAAATTTTGGGAAAAAAACTTTTTTAAAAAGGGGAAAAAAAAAAAAAATTTTTTTTTAAAAAACCCCTTTCCTGTTTTTTTTGGGGAAAAAACCCCCCCCCCCGGGTTTTTTAAAAAGGCCCCCTTTTTTCCTAAAAATTTTTTAGGGGGCCGGGGGAAAAAAAAAAGGGGTTTTGGGGAAAAAAACCAAAAAAAAAAGGAAAAAAGGAAAACCACCGAAAATTTTAAAAAGGGGGGAAAAGGGAAAGGGTTTAAAAAAAAAAAAATTTGAAAAATTTTTTAAAAAAAAAAAAAAGGGAAAAACCCAAAATTAAAAAAGGGGGGTTTTTTTAAAAACCCAAAAAGAAATTTTTTTTTTTCCCCCCCCCCGGAAAAAAGGGAAAAAAAAAATTTTTTTTTCTATTTTTTAAAAAAAATTTTTTTTTTTAAATTTCCTTTTTTAATTTTTTTTAAAAAAAAAAAGGGGGGAAAAAAAATTTTTTTGGGCCTTAAAAAAATTTTCCCAAAATTTTAAAAAAGGGAAAAAAAATTTTTTTTTTTTGGGGGAAAAAAAAGGGAAAAATTTAAAAAAATTTAAATTTCCTTTTCCCCCCCCGGGGGAAAAAACAAAGGGGGGTTTTTTAAAAAAAACCAAAAACCCCCAAAAAAAAAAAAGGGGGAAAACCCCGGGAAATTTAGGAAACCCGGGGGCCCCCCCCAAAAAAAATTTTTCCCCCCCATCCCTTTTTTTTAAAAAAATTTTTTTTTTTTTTAAAAAAAATTTTTTTTTTTTTTAAAAAAAAAAAAACCCCCCAAAGGGGGGGGAAAAAAAAAATTTTTAAACCTTTAAAAAAAAATTTTTCCCCCAAAAAACCCCAAAAGAAAAAAACCCCCCCCCCCCCCCCAAAAAAAAACCCCAAAAAAAAAAAAAAAACCCCCCCCAAACCCCCCCCCAAAAAAAAAAAACCCCCCCCCCCAAAAAAAAAAACCCCCCAAAACCCCCCCCCCAAAAAAAAACCCCCAAAACCCAAAAAAAAAAAAACCCCCCCCAAAAAAAACCCCAAAAAAAACCCCCCCCCCCCCCCAAAAAAAAAAAACCCCCCCCCAAAAAACCCCCAAAAAAAAAAAACCCCCCCCCCCCCCCAAAAACCCCAAAAAACCCCCCCCCAAAAAAAAACACACAAAAAACCCAAAACCCCAAAAAAAAAAAAAACCCAAAAACCAAAAAACAAATTTTTTAAAAAAAATTTTTTTTAAAAAAAAAATTTTTTTAAAACCCCCAAAACCCCCCCCCCAAAAAAAAAAAAAAACCCCCCAAAAAAAATTTTTTAAAAAAAAAAAAACCCCCCGGGGGGGGGGGGGATTTTTTTTTTCCCCAAATTTAAAAAACCCTTTTTAAAAAATTTTTTAAAAAAATTTTTAAAAAAAAACAAAATTTTCTTTTTTCCCCCATTAAACCCCAAAAACCCCCCCCCCCTTTTTAAAAACCCCCCCCCAAAAACCCCCCCCCCCACAAAATTTTTTAAAAAAACACAGATTTACTCACCACCCCCAACTCTACTCACCACCCCCACAGATTTTACTCACCACCCCCAAACCCCCCCCCCCCACAAACCCCCCCCCCCCACAAACCCCCCCCCCCCCAAACCCCCCCCCCCCCAAACCCCCCCCCCCCCAAACTTCCCCCCCCCCAAACCCCCCCCCCCCCAAACCCCCCCCCCCACAAACCCCCCCCCCCCACAAACCCCCCCCCCCCAAACCCCCCCCCCCCCAAACCCCCCCCCCCCCAAACCCCCCCCCCCCCAAACCCCCCCCCCCCACAAACCCCCCCCCCCCCTTTCCCCCCACCCCCCAAACCCCCAAAACCCCCCCCCCAAAATCCCCCCCCCCCCTACTCACCCCCCCCCCCCCCCCCACCCCCCCAAAAAACCCCCCCCCTTTCCCCCCACCCCCCCCCCAAAAACCCCCCCCCCAAAACCCCCCCCCCACCCCCCCCCCCCCAACCCCCCCCCCCACCCCCCCCCCCACCAAAACCCCCCCCCCCCCCCCCCCCCCCCCCCCCCCCCCCCCCCCCCCCCCCCCCCCCCCCCCTCCCCCCCCCCCCCCCCCCTCCCCCCCCCCCCCCTTCCCCCCCCCCAAACCCCCCCCCCCCCAACCCCCCCCCCCCACCAAACCCCCCCCCCCCACCAAAACCCCCCCCCCCCCACCAAAACCCCCCCCCCCCCACCAAAACCCCCCCCCCCCCACCAAAACCCCCCCCCCCCCACCAAAACCCCCCCACCCCCAAAAACCCCCCACCCCCAAAAACCCCCCACCCCCAAAAACCCCCCACCCCCACCAAAACCCCCCCCCCCCAAACCCCACCCCCCAAAAAACCCCACCCCCCCCCCAAACCCCACCCCCCCCTTTCTCCCCCCCCCCCTTTCTCCCCCCCAACCCCCCCCCCCCAACCCCCCCCCCACCCCCAAAAACCCCCCACCCCCACCAAAACCCCCCCCCCCCCACCAAAACCCCCCCCCCCCCACCAAAACCCCCCCCCCCCCACCAAAACCCCCCCCCCCCCCAACCCCCCCCAACCCCCCCCCCCCCCCAACCCCCCCCAACCCCCCCCAACCCCCCCCCCAAATCCCCCCCCCCCAAAATCCCCCCCCCCTTCCCCCCCCCCCCCCCCCCCCCCCCCCCCCCCCCCCCTTCCCCCCACCCCCCCCCCTTCCCCCCCCCCCCCCTTCCCCCCCCCCAAAAAACCCCCCCCCCAAAATCCCCCCCCCCCAAAAATCCCCCCCACCCAAAACCCAAACCCCCCCCCCCCAAAACCCCCCCAAAACCCCCCCCCCCCCAAACCCCCCACCCCCAAAAACCCCCAAACCCCCCCCAAAACCCCCCCCAAACCCCAACCCAAACCCCCCCCCCAAACCCCACCCCCCCCCCCAAAAAACCCCCCCCCCCCCCAAAAACCCCCCCAAAACCCCCAACCCCCCCCCCCCCACCCCCCCCCCCCCCCCCCCAACCCCCCCCAACCCCCCCCACCCCCCCAACCCCCCCCCCCCCCCCACCCCCCCCCCCTTCCCCCCCCCCAAACCCCCCCCCCCCCCCCCAAAATCCCCCCAAAAAACCCCCCCCAAAAAACCCCCCCCCCCCCCCCCCCCCCCCCCCCCCCCCCCCCCCACCCCCCCCCCTCCCCCCCCCCCCCCCCCCCCCCCCCCAAACCCCCCCCCCCCCAAAACCCCCCCCCCCCCCCCCTTCCCCCCCCCCCCCTTCCCCCCCCCCCCCTTCCCCCCCCCCCCCAAACCCCCCCCCAAACCCCCCCAAAAACCCCCCCAAAAAACCTTTTCCCCCCCCCCTTTCCCCCAAAAAAAAATCCTTTCCCCCAAACCCCTTTTCCCCCCAAAAACAATTTCCCCCCACCAAAAACCAAAACCCCCCCAAATTTTTTTAAAAAAAAAAAAAAAAAAACCCCCAAAATTTTCCCCCCCCCCCCCCCCCAAGGTTTCTCCCCCCCAAAAAAAACCCCCCCCCTTTTTCCCTTTTCCCCCAAAAAAAAAAAAAGGGCCCCCCCCCCCCCCCCCCCCAAAAAACCTTTCCCCCCCCCTTTTTTTTAAAAAAAAAACCCCCCCCCCCCCCCCCCCCCTTTTTCCCCCCCCCCCCCCCCCATACCCCCCCAAAAAACCCCCCCTTTTTAACCCCCCCCCCCTTTTCCCCCCCCCTTTCCCCCCCCCCAAAAAAAAACCCCAAACCCCCTTTTTTTTTTTAAAAAAAATTTTCAAAACCCCCCCCCCCCAAAAGGGGGTTTTTAAAACCCCCCGGGTTTTTTTTTTTTTTTTTTTTTTTTTTTTTTTTTTTTTTTTTTTTGGGGGGGGGGGGGGGGTTTTTTTTTTTTTTTTTTTTTTTTTTTTAAAAAACCCCCCCCCCCCCAAAAAAAAATTTTTTCAAAACCCCCCCGGAAATTTTCCCCCCCAAAAAATTTCCCCCCCCCCCAAGGCCCTTCCCCCCCCCCCTCAACCCCCAAACCCCCAAAAACCCCCCTAACCAACCCCCCAAACCCCCTTTTCCCCCCAAAAGGCCCCCCAAAAAGAAAATTTCCCCCCCCCCCCCCAAAATTTTCCCCCAAAATTTACCCCCCCAAAATTTTCCCCCAACCCAAAAAAACCCCCAAAAACCCCAAAAAATTTCCCCCCCAAACCATTAAAACCCCCCCAAAACCCCTTTTTTTAATTTAAAAAAAAATTCCCCTTTTTTTTTTTTAAGGGGCCCCTTTTAACAACCTGGTTTAAAAGGAAAATTTTAAAAAAACAATTTTTTTTAAAAAAAAATAAAAATTTAAAATTTTTTTTTTTAAAAAAAAAAAAAAAAATTTTAAAAAATTAAAAATTTTTTAAAAAAAAAAATCAAATTTTAAAAATTTTTATGGAATTTTTCCAAATTTTAAAAGGGGTTTTAAAACCCCCCTTTTTTTCCCCCTTTTTACCAAATTTTTTTAAAAAAAATTTTTTTTATTTTATTTTTTAAAAAACCCCAAAAAAAATTTTTTTTTAATTTTTATTAAAAAAAAAAGTGTGTGTGTGTGTGTGTGTGTGTGTGTGTGTGTGTGTGTGTGTGTGTGTGTGTGGTGTTGATGTCTGAGGTCCTGGTGGGGAGTGTGAATGTATGTGAATGTGATATAATCAAACACAACAGGACTGATGTTGCCAGTCCACACACAGAGTGTCCAAAAGTGTCACTAGTGTCACACATGTCACTCACCGGGTCTCCCTCAATGCTGGCAACGTCATAGACAATGGGACCATAGACCAGGTCCTGCCAAGGTTCTTTGTGCGACTCCAACTGCAGCAGGTGACAAACTGATGACAATTTCTAGCCCGACACACAGTCATTTGGGCGGGTAGAAATTTCACGGGGCGGGTAGTGGAGGGGTAAACAACAACATGAAGGGGCAAAAACAAAATGCCTTTAAAAAGCCATAGACATTGTCAGTTATGCCATTAAAATGGGTGTCACATGTCACATGTGTGTTTGTAGTTTATTTCAACAACAAAAAGCAACTCAACTGGATTGTATGTCTATGAGTTAATCGATGTATCCACCAAGTTATGAAGCACAGCATGCTTGCAGACAGTGAATTTTTGCAAAATTACAATATTTTTTTACAAAATTATATATATATATATATATATATATATATATTATATTAATATATTATTTATATTAATTTAAAATTTTATAAAAATAAATTTAATTTTTTACACAAATAATAATATATATATATATATTTTTAAATTTTTCAAAATTAAATAATTGTAAAACCATTTTCTGCAGCCTGCCTTATAACATTTATATTGAGTATAACAGTTGTATGACAAAGTTGAGACCCGCCTTTAATTTACCACATGCCAGGGGTAGAACTTCAGCATTTTTCTTACTAGACAACGGGACTAGTAAAGTCAAAAGTTTACTAGTCCGCCAGAAGGTTTACCAGTCCAGCTAAACAGAAAACAATCCACATTTAAATCATTGCAATTTGTTTTAAAAATAAAAAACAGTAGAGTTGTAACCCCAGTTAAATAACAATACACTTTTAGGGGGGAAAAAAGGGAATAAACAAGTAATGCAGAAATATCAAAATTAATTTTATTGAAAAGTGAAGATATGATCTGTATTAAAAAACTGTGCAATTGGAAAAGAACGGCAACTGCACTCATTGACTGGCAGTATTAGCCTGCCATTGTGATTATTTTCCATAATCATTCTATAAATTTACCTCACATTACAGTTTATGAAAACTGCTCTACTGGACTGTATTAATGGAAATAAAATTATCACTAGAATATTTTTTACATCAAAGAACCATTAATCTTACAAATAATACCCAGACAAGTTCATAGCTGCATGGTGGCCACTGGTCATGCCTAAGAAAATGTCACATTTATCAGTAAATGAAGCTGCTGTAGCCAGTTGCTCACTGTCAACAGGGTTAGGGTTAGTCATTGTGACTACAAAGACTTGTTTGATTGATATAGTGTGGGGTGGATGACACATTGACCTTTACTAGATAACCTGACTAGTTCTTAGTCTGCCCTTATCTATACTAGTGTACGGACGAGCGGACTAGTGGGTATTTCTACCCCAGCATACGTATATAATTATTACTGCACAAAGTCGTAGGCTATGTCGGGTGATAACACGACTGAATCAGGACGTTTAAACTTCTACTCGCCGTAACTT
Organism: Ridgeia piscesae; assembly: GCA_025642075.2. Classification (NCBI taxonomy): domain Eukaryota; kingdom Metazoa; phylum Annelida; class Polychaeta; order Sabellida; family Siboglinidae; genus Ridgeia; species Ridgeia piscesae. Next base: position 13,362 of record JAODUO010003367.1, read on the forward strand.
TTGTTTCTCTGGTGATATCGGTTTCATGAAACATCTGCGTAAAAGACATTTTCTAACTGGCTGACTAGGATTCATAAGTTTACAAATATCAGTTTACAAGTGCATGTTTTCGATTTGCTGCGACCTGTTGGCAAACATCATAGCACCACTGACAAGCTAATTTTGGCACACATTCTCGTTAATTAATTTAAAACTTTATATCATTGTAAAAAAAAATAACGTTGTCATTCTAAGATTTTATACATGTACTATTTAACGTGGAGCAACACGTATGGGCTGTCTGACCAATGACAAAGTTGAAGTTTGAATCAGATCTTACAGATCCAACAGCAGCCGTTGTGGTAATGCTATGTTTACAATTCAACTCATCGTAACTCTTGTTTCCCTGGTGGCATGATTTCAGCAAAAGCAGGAAGTCACACACAAGCCCAACAATTTTTTAATTTGCTGGACCAAAATGTTCCGAAAACGTCCCCAAAGGGTTGGCAAATTTTCCCCTTTTTGCTAAAGCGTTTTCACTGAAAACCCTTTTTTATAGCATAACATATACTGATGCATTATTTTAGTATAACATTTCCACAATACCTAAGCAAGTGTTGCCATCAAGTTTGGCATGCCTGTCACACTTTTGGCAAGTTGTTTGCGAGCGGGCTGCTTCCTGGTCGGTGCTAGCAGACAGCAGACAAATTCGGCCTAATGGCGGCCATCTAATAATCCATATGGAATTATAAGTTTTAAGAATTATTACTGGTCTTCGTACGCAGCATATTTCACTGTTTGCGTTTGAAGAATAATGCACAGAACACATTTCTGAACAATTAAATTTTTTTTTTATAAATAAAAAAATTTCTTTTTGCAAGGGTGCATTAACTCAATCTGT
>JAODUO010003369.1:0-16120 GCA_025642075.2 Ridgeia piscesae
GAGAACATATGTAGTTGTTAACTTGTTTCTTCATTAACTTCTACCTGTTGTAAGTCACCAGTACTGTTTCACCAGCCTGGACTTTGGGGGATCCAAAGAAAGTTAATGCATTCCCAAATAATGTAGTTTTAAAAATAATTAATTTAATTTAGCTGATTTCCTGTGAAATTGTATCAAATCTTTTAAAAATGTGGAAAATTCCCCTTGGGTTTTCCTGTCAAAAATCCTTTTTGGCCTTTTGACAGACTAAAATTTAAATAAAAATTTTATCTTGTTTTCCTGAGTTATCAAAAAAAAAAATAAAATAAAATTGGAAAAATTCATTAATCATAACTTTGCCCATTTGCATACGACCCAATAATGATTAACTTGCTATTAATAAAGCTAGAGAAACAAACAATATATCATTGGAAAGCCAATACACATGTGCATATAACTGTCATAAAATTAAAACAATAGTGTAAATAAGAATGTTTTTCTTTTAGAAATTTGACCTTTGATGTAACCCCGGGAAATTTTTTGTAGACAGTAAATTTTTAAAAGGTTTTTAAGGGGGGATAAAATTTTTCGAGATAAAAATTTAAAACCCCCGTAGGAAAAAACCCCCAAAAAACCCTTTTTTTAAAACCCAAAATTTAGAAAACCCCCAAAAAAATTCAAAAAATTTTTGGTATAAATTTTCACTATTTATAAAATTGTATGCAATATACCGGGGTTTTTGTTATGCAAAAAAGAGGGAAAAATTAAATTTTTTGTCTGTAATGTTATGTGATTTATGGCATACAATGTTAAAGCATACAAATGACCAACTTGTATTGCATAATACATATGGTAAGCATGGCAGTTTTAATTGTATTGACAGTTGATCAGTTTCATGTGTAATGATTTCAGTTTCATTAGACTGAGAGATAATTGTCAATTGATCTGAAAAAGGTGAAGTAATGAAATTTATAATTAGTGAGCACAACACATATAATTTAAAACAAATTTCACAAGGGGTTTTCAGTGCTATCCTGGGCAGTTTTTCATCCACAGGTGTATTTTAAATTTTAAAGTATCTCTGAACTTATAAATTTTCCCACTCTAATATTTTCAGGGGCTCTTCTGCAATAATATTGGATCCTGGGTACAATTTAGGAATTTAAGGATTGTTTTTTAAAGTTTTCTTTTTTTTTATTTCAAGTTCTAAAACAACTCCTTTTAATTATAATGAACACTCACTTACTGATATTTAACTGCTTGTGTTTGCAGGTGTTGAATGGATATCTATCATTGCTTGCGCATGAAAACCCTGGACAGGTATTCCCCTATCCAGTCACATTGCTTTGAAGTGGGCTGCCAAGACAGGCCATGAATGGATGTTTAAAGAATAAGTAATTAAGAAAAAAAACGTAATTTGTGTTGCTTTTCTCACACTTTTCAAAATATACATAGAATACATAGGCATAAAATAAAAAGGTACAAGTATATAACTTTAAGATAAAATTTGTACAATGTGGTAGGGAGGTGTTATCGTTTGGGGGGGAAAAAAAAAAAATTGTGTTTGGGGTGTGCCTTTTAAAAACATGCTCACATATTTACAGGGTTTGTGGTTTAGTTATCATATATAAACCTATAAAGTTGACAAGTGGTTGTAATGCTTGGTACAACAGTACCACAATGTCATTCCAATAACAACTATCACTACTACCCTAACTGTTGTGATGTATTTAAAAAGTATGCATTCCAGTATACAACCAATACTATAAAGAAATCATGCTCTTAGGTGCACTTTGGCAGCTTCAAGAACTGGTTGTGCCCGTGTCTCATGAACAAAACCCCCCCCATCATCGGGAACAGGGGGGGGGAACCCCGGAAAATTGGGGAATGGCCCCCCAAAAATACCGGGGGTTTGTTGGGGGGGGGCGGTCGGGGTCGGTCGGGGTCGGGGGGGTCGGTCGGGCGGCCGGTGGGCGGGCGGGTCGGTCGGTCGCCTCAGACTTTATCCAATGGTGATCCCGTTGTTATAAATTACATACATATGATGCACAACCAAAAAAAATTTTTGAAAATTTAAAATTTAATGTTCACTAGTTTTCACATTTAAAAAGGTTTACTGAAAAACACATTTTTAAGACTGAAAAAAAATGGGAAAGGGTTTTAAATTTTGAAAAAATATATGTAAATTGAATATTAATGTTAGGGTTTTCCCCCGGGTCAATCAAAAAAAAACTAAAATTGTGGTACAAAAATATTATTATTACATATTTTTAAAAGTTATTTATTAGGACCAGTTTAATTTATGAAAAATGGTTTTGGGAATTAATAATTATTATATACCCAACTGGTAAAAACCCAAAAAATTTGGGGCCCGTTTTTCTCCCCGGAATCGTACATGATATAATTGATTGTTACATTTGTTGTTTATACATACTTTTTGGGGTTTGCTTTTCCCAAAAAATTTAAATTTTATTCCATTCATTAAAATTCCCCTTTTTCCAATAAAAAAATACTGCTCATAAATTATTTAAAATTGATGACCCCAAAGTAAACTGACAGTGGGAAAAGAAACATAAAATACCGGTTCCATAAAATTGATAAACCGGACCGACAGTGGATGATACTCCATATACATTGATGAACTGACGAAAAGTGAAAATTACCCAATTCACTGAGAAAAAGGACGACAGAGACAAAAATGTTTTCTTTATAACATTGATTTTATCTTGTGACCGACAAGAGTTTAACTGCTCATATAATTAAAATTTAACGGGAAAACTAAACCAAAGTGATAATACGCCGTCATACACGATAATAGGGGATCGGACGAAAATTTTAATTTTAACTGCCATATTATCGAAACCCCCTCCCCAATCGACGTAGATAATCCCTTACCAAAATTAGGGCCCCAAATTGTTTTAAATTGTAAAATCGACAGTAGTTTAATATGCTCATATACTTTGAAAATGCACGCCCGCGGAGGGATAGGCCTAATTAAAATGAATTTCAGATTGGCAGAAAGATAAAAATGTTCTTTATTTCCACATAAGTCCCGTCTAAATTTTTTCCCATGAAGATCCCAAAAGGGGACAACACCAGAAATTGATATAATTTTTAAATTAAAAATTAATAGATAATACTGCTCATTTTGGGGGATGGATATCAGAGGGAAGAAAAGGATATCAATTTGTTACCAATTTTTAAAGGGATCGAACCCCCCAAATTGATCCCTTTTACCATCCCTCGGATGAACCCAAACCTTAATAGACCAATATTTTGCCTCATAACAACCTTGATTTAAATTAAACCTTGAATTAGACCAATTAACCTCGTATTTAAAAATTTTTTAACAGTATTGACATTTGGAAAATCCCTATTGCAGAAAATTTCAAACTTTTTAAAATAAAAAACATTGTGAAAAAATTTTATTGAATTTGGGATAAAAACGGGGCTCATATAATTGATGAAAACCGGGGTTGACTGCCCCTTTTTTAAAGTTTTTAATTAGGTTCTTAAAAAAATTATACTTTTTATGAATTGACGACAGAAAAAACTTTTTTAAAAATAAATTGAATTAAAATTTTGACCGGACGGGGGTTTGACCTTCCTTTGGGTTTTTTTTTCCCAATTTATACACGAGAAACCAAGGACGAAGAAAAATGCCAATTCTTTGTTTTTGGATTTTTGACCGACAAAAACTGGGGGAAATTTTTGAAACAGCCCCAATAAGGTTTAAAAAATAAAATTTGGAGGGAAACTGTGACGGGGGAAAAGTAGTTTGTTTAAACTGTTTTTTAAAATATTGGGGCGGTTCGATAAATTGGGATATATCGAAGTATTCGCGTTTTGGGGCCGAAAGTTGGGAACCGATATTTTATTTTGGTATCCCCATTTAAATTTTTTTGGGCCAATCAAGGGAAATGCGGGAAATACCTTTCCTAAAAATTACCTTTTGATACCTTGTTTTCCCTTTTCGAAATTGTTTACCCTTCGAATTTTCTGAAAAATTTTTGTTAAACCTTACGATAACCAATTTTTCGTTCCTTTTTTCGTGTTCTAAAAGGGTCCCCCAAACAAAAAAAACCCCCCCAAAAACCCCTTTAAAAAAATTCAAAATTTTTATTTAAAATATTATTTTAAAACCAGTTTATAAATTTAGGCTAAAAAAACCTTTTAAAAAAGTTGGATTTTTTTTGACACGTCCGTGAAATGGAAAAGGAGGGAAAGGTATCCAAAAACAAAGGTATCAAAAGGTTTTATCAAAGGAAACAAAGGGTTGAAGGAAAATCGAAAGGTTTTTTCGAAAATTAAATTTTTTAGCAATTTATGAATTTTTTCCCCGTTGGGTTTATCAAAGGGGATATGGGAAGGTTCGAAGGATCAAAGGTAAAAAAATTGGTATCGAAGGTATCGAAGGTATCGAAGGTATCGAAGGTATCGAAGGTATCGAAGGTATCGAAGGTATCGAATGTATCGTAGGTATCGAAGATATCAAGGTATCGAAGGTATCGAAGGTATCGAAGGTATCGAAGGTATCGAAGGTATCGAAGGTATCGAACAGTGGGCGTTCGATACCAAAAATATCGAAGTATCGCGATACCACTAAATATCGGTATCGAACTTTCGCAAGTATCGCGATACTTCGATATATCGAATATCGAACCAGCACTAATATGAGCAGTATCATCTACTGTCAGTCACAGTTCGTCAATGTATATGAGCACTATTGTCTGTTGTCAGTCACAGTCCATCAATGTATATGAGCAGTATCATCTACTGTCAGTCACAGCTCATCAAAGTTTATGAGCAGTATCATTTACTGTCGGTCACAGTCCATCAATGTATATGAGCAGTATTATCTACTGTCAGTCACTTTTAAAGTGAAAGGGTTTTGGGGTTGAAAGGGCAGGTTTGTCAACTTTTCAAATTTTTCTTTTCCGTCTATTTATCAAAAGGGATTTTTAGAGCATTTTATTTAATGGGTTTCAGCGTCACTTTTCATCAATGTATATGAGCACTATTATCTACTGTCAGTCCCCCGTTCATCAATGTATATGAGCAGTATTGTTACTGTCAGTCATTGTTAATCAATGTATATGAGCAGATTGTCTACTGTCGGTCACTTTTCCATAAATTTAAGGGGTATTTTTTGGGAAGCCTTTGTTTTCTTTTCCGTCGGTCACACCCATCAATGGGAGCAGTATTATCTACTGTGGTCACATTTTTATAAAGAAGAGCGGGTTTGTCCATTTTCACAGTCCACAATGAATAGCAGTATTATCTACTGTCAGTCACTGTTCATCAATGATATGAGCAGTTTTTCCCACTGCCGTCACAGTTCATAAATTTAAGAGCAGTATCATCTACTGTCGGTCACATTCTATCAATGTATATGAGCAGTATAATCTACTGTCGGTCACAGTTCATCAATGTATATGAGCAGTATATCTACTGTCGGTCACAGGTCATCAATGTATATGAGCAGTATTGTCTTCTGTCAGTCACTGTTCATCAGTGTATATGAGCAGTATTGTCTACTGTCAGTCACTGTTCATCAATGTATATGAGCAGTATCATCTACTTTGGGCCGGTTTAAACAATGTATATGAGCAAAATTGTCTTTTTGTCAGTCACTGTTCGTCAGTGTATATGAGCAGTATTATCTACTGTCGGTCACAGTTCATCAATGTATATGAGCAGTATCATCTACTGTCGGTCACAGTTCATCAATGTATATGAGCAGTATTGTCTTCTGTCAGTCACTGTTCATCAATGTATATGAGCAGTATTTTCTTGAATGAATGAATGAATGAATTTTTTATTTTTTGGAATCGTACAAACAAACAGTATGTATAAACAACAAATGTAACAATCAATTATATCATGGGGTTGGGAGAAAGGGGGCCCCCTTAATTGTTCCCTTTTTATATAATAATTATTTAAAAAAAACCATTTCTCATAAATTAAACTGGTCGCTGCCAACCCTACCATAGCTGTATAAACAATGATGTAATAATAATACTTTCACGTGTACCACATACTTATAGTTTTTTTATGATTGACCAGGTGTGTAAAACGTAACATTAATATTCAATTTACATATACTTTGTTACAATTAAACCTTCCTATTTTATTACAGTCTTAAAAATGATGTTTTTCAGTAAACCTTATTAAATGTGTAAACTAGTGACACATTAAATATATCAGTTGTTCTAATAGTGTCATTTATGTGGAAGACGAATGTTGTGTAACATCATATGTATGTAATTTATAACAACTGTTGGCAGTCACCATTGGATAAAGTCAAGCCCCAACCCACTGATCCCCACCCACCCATCGATCGAACGATCGATCGATCGACCGATCGATCGAAATCGATTGATCGATCGATCGGGGAACGAACGAACGATCGGATGGGTCGATCGATTGGGTCGATCGATCGATCGATCGATGGGTCATCGATTGGGTTGAGATTATTATTTGATTTAATGTAAGCACCTGTGTCATATTTGGGGGAACACGATTTTGACCACGACAATTGTTCGCTTTTTCGTGTCCACAACCACACATCCAATTTCCTTTTGAAACGGACCCGTGTCAAATTTTTGGGGAAGGGATAGTTGCCACGGGGACAACCTTTTTCCTTTGGTGCCCAAAGGCACCAAGTTTTCATGATTTCTTTTTATAGTAAAGGGTTTTTTTAACTGGGAAAAAGCATACTTTTTAAATACAAACAAAAAATTTTTTAGGGGAAGGGGATAGTTGTTATTGGAATGACATTGTGGTACTGTTGTACCAAGCATTACAACCACTTGTCAACTTTATAGGTTTATATATGATAACTAAACCACAAACCATGTAAATATGTGAGCATGTTTATGCACACAAACACATGCAAAGGCAACACATACGCATCCAGGTACATACGCACATACACATACTCTTGTCAATTCAACTAAATTTCTATTATCACAGAATGTGGCTTATCGATAACACCTCCCTACCACATTGTACAAATTTTATCTTAAAGTTATATACTTGTACCTTTTTATTTTTTTGCCTATGTATTCTATGTATATTTTGAAAAGTGTGAGAAAAGCAACACAAATTACGTTTTTTTTCTTAATTACTTACTGTTTAAACATCCATTCATGGCCTGTCTTGGCAGCCCACTTCAAAGCAATGTGACTGGGTAGGGGGAATACCTGTCCAGGGTTTTCATGCGCAAGCAATGATAGATATCCATTCAACACCTGCAAACACAAGCAGTTAAATATCAGTAAGTGAGTGTTCATTATAATTAAAAGGAGTTGTTTTAGAACTTGAAATAAACAAACCTACAAGTATATGTGTATACATTAAAATAAAGCAATACCTATGAGATCCATCCTAACCATATGCATACCCAGGATCCAATATTATTGCAGAAGATCCCTGAAAATATTAGAGTGGGCAAATTATAATGTTCAGAGATACATTAAATTAAATACACCTGTGGATGAAAAACTGCACCAGGATAGCACTGTATAACCCAATATGAACATACAGCACAGTCTCTGATGTGTAAATTATATGTGTGTGTGCTCACTAATTATAAATTTCATTACTTCACCTTTTTCAGGTCAATTGAGACATTATCTCTCAGTCTAATGAAACTGAAATCATTACACATGAAACTGATCAACTGTCAATACAATTAAATCTGCCATGCTTAGCTTACCATATGTATTATGCAATACAAGTTGGTCATTTGTATGCTTTAACATTGCTCTGTATGCCATAAATCACATAACATTACAGACAAAATTGACATGTGCATAATCTTGTCCCTCTGATGGATAATTGCATAACAATAACCCCTGGTATATTGCATAGCAATTATATAAATAGTGCTTAGTGTACTTAATTTAATGAATCTCTGAAACTTATTATTTGCCCAAGTGCTCTAATATTTTCAAGGACTCTTCTGCAATAATTATTGGAACCTGGGTACACAATATTAGCAAAATCAGAGATTGTGCTGTATGTTTCTATTGGGTTAAACAGGGCTATCCTAGCTGGTGTAATTTTTCATCTACGGGTGTACTTAATTTAATGTATCTCTGAAATTTATTATTTGCCCACTGCCCCACTCTAATATTTCCAGGGACTCTTCTACAATAGTATAGGATACTGTCTACAAACTATTAGCAACATCAGAGGATATATTTATGTGTATCTGAGGTCAAAGGTCAAATTTCTAAAAGAACAACATTCTTATTTACACTATTGTTTTAATTTTATGACAGTTATATGCACATGTTTATTGGCTTTCCAATGATATATTGTTTGTTTCTCTAGCTTTATTAATAGCAGAGTTACATGCATTACTGTAGCGGTCAGTATGCAAATCGGGTCAAAGTTCAGTGACCTTCAATGATACTTTACCTAGATTTTTATTTTATTTTTTATTTTGATATACTCATGTGAACCAACAACCCGTACTAAATTTCATTAAATTTGGAGTCGGGTGATGCAAGAATGGCCAAAAAGTGATTGATTTGACATGGAATGACCCAATGGCGGAATTTGGCCACAGTTTTTACTGATTTGATACAACTTTCACAGGAATATCAGCATAATTACAAGGGTAAATGCAATGTTTCGGTCAATAAGCCCACACCAGGGGTATTTTTGCACAAAGGCATACCAGTTGGATTTGAACCAACAACTGAAACCGAGACATTAGTATTTACCCTTAATTACAAAGCAAATGTATAAAATCAATTGCTAAATCCACATGACAAGTTAATTATCTTTATAAAACTACATTATTTGGTGAATGCATGTGAACTTCTCTCTTGGATCCCCAATGTCCAGGCTGGTGAAACAGTACTGGTGACTTACAACAGGTAGAAGATCTAATGAAGAAACAAGTTAACAACTACATATGTTCTCATAAGGAAGTCCAACAGACAAGGAAACAACAAGTTGTTAAAATAAGAACCTTTTTCAGGTCAATTGACACATTATCTCTCAGTCTAATGAAACTGAAATCATTACACATGAAACTGATCAACTGTCAATACAATTAAATCTGCCATGCTTACCATATGTATTATGCAATACAAGTTGGTCATTTGTATGCTTTAACATTGCTCTGTATGCCAAAAATCACATAACATTACAGACAAAATTGACATGTGCATAATCTTGTCCCTCTGATGGATAATTGCATAACAATAACCCCTGGTATATTGCATAGCAATTATATAAATAGTGCTTAGTGTACTTAATTTAATGAATCTCTGAAACTTATTATTTGCCCAAGTGCTCTAATATTTTCAAGGACTCTTCTGCAATAATTATTGGAACCTGGGTATACAATATTAGCAAAATCAGAGATTGTGCTGTATGTTTCTATTGGGTTAAACAGGGCTATCCTAGCTGGTGTAATTTTTCATCTACGGGTGTACTTAATTTAATGTATCTCTGAAATTTATTATTTGCCCACTGCCCCACTCTAATATTTCCAGGGACTCTTCTACAATAGTATAGGATACTGTCTACAAACTATTAGCAACATCAGAGGATATATTTATGTGTATCTGAGGTCAAAGGTCAAATTTCTAAAAGAACAACATTCTTATTTACACTATTGTTTTAATTTTATGACAGTTATATGCACATGTGTATTGGCTTTCCAATGATATATTGTTTGTTTCTCTAGCTTTATTAATAGCAGAGTTACATGCATTACTGTAGCGGTCAGTATGCAAATCGGGTCAAAGTTCAGTGACCTTCAATGATACTTTACCTAGATTTTTATTTTATTTTTTATTTTGATATACTCATGTGAACCAACAACCGTACTAAATTTCATTAAATTTGGAGTCGGGTGATGCAAGAATGGCCAAAAAGTGATTGATTTGACATGGAATGACCCAATGGCGGAATTTGGCCACAGTTGTTACTGATTTGATACAACTTTCACAGGAATATCAGCATAATTACAAGGGTAAATGCAATGTTTCGGTCAATAAGCCCACACCAGGGGTATTTTTGCACAAAGGCATACCAGTTGGATTTGAACCAACAACTGAAACCGAGACATTAGTATTTACCCTTAATTACAAAGCAAATGTATAAAATCAATTGCTAAATCCACATGACAAGTTAATTATCTTTATAAAACTACATTATTTGTGAATGCATGTAACTTCTCTCTTGGATCCCCAATGTCCAGGCTGGTGAAACAGTACTGGTGACTTACAACAGTAGAAGATCTAATGAAGAAACAAGTTAACAACTACATATGTTCTCATAAGGAAGTCCAACAGACAAGGAAACAACAAGTTGTTAAAATAAGAACATTCACAACATAGCATTTTCATTCCTTTATTATTAAAGCCAAAAAAGCATCAACACTTATTTTTCACAATTTCATAACACAATTACCAATAACAGTTTCCTGTTTTAATAGGTGAAACATACATCCAGACAAAGAAGACAAAATTATGTATCTGTTCATGACATTTAATTTAATTTAATAAAGTATTTACTAATACAGTGTCTGGTTTTGAACAGGGTTGTTTGGGGGGCCCTAGTACTTGTTAGTACTAATAGTACTCATGGTTAACCGAGAACAAGCTATTGTTGTCCAGCTGCTCAAGGTCAGCCTGCCTTGGCGCTGTTCATCTTGTTGAAGCTTTGCCTTGTCCACCCTTGCCTGGAGAAACATACATTTAATTTTTAAATACAAGAACCCACATCGTTAAGCCTCCTAAGAGTACTAATCTGCAAATCATGTTACGTAAAGTCGACATCAAATAATATGATGAAATGCAATTGTCTGTTATACAATGTACTGATTATATACTTTGTTTGCGCCTTCTACATAAACTAGCAATGATATTATAGGGCTAATATGAAATACAGCAACAAAATAATTAAGACAGCTAGCAGTTATAAACATTGTAATATGTCTTATTTTAGCCATGCTGTACGTGTTGTATGGTAGGGCTTATTATAAATTATTAGGTTAGGAATTAACTAGTGAGTAGGTGTTTATACCAGAGATGAGATAAGTAGTGGTAGAGAAACGAGAAACCACATGTCAATAATTAGCAGTAGCCTATAGTCTGTCATTATCTTTAAGTATGCAGGGGCCCGCTGTCAGCTCCTCGCTGCGTCTAGTGACATTTGTTCACAGATAGGCCTCTCGCATTAAGCGCTGCTATTTGCTTACACTGACGTCAGTGGGGATTTCTACTACAAGAATCCGAAAGAGAGCTTCCAGGGCTTTCCTGTAGTACCAAATAAATCCGCCATGCGTTGAGGGAAACCCCAAAGAATGCGACACGAACTAGTGCGATTTATCGGTTCTGTTTTACGAAATGTTACGTAGTGTGTCTAAAAAGGCTATAAAATGTACTAAATAATAATATAAATGAGAAATAAGCATTGCCAATTGACAAAAAAGATACCAAAGTATACTTTGGTGACAAAAAGTCTAAATCGTCGAAATTCATTGTTGCATGTTTATGCGGTGTTTTCTCGAAATCAAGTTCGCTGACATGACTCATTTCATTAGAACACGTCACAAATATTAACTAACACTAGTTGTTGACACTATCCAGTGATACGCAATTCCTTTGTAGGACATTATCATAGTACGATGATAGCAAGAACACAATTTTGGGTAATAATTTGTATGACACTCACCGGTATAAGTCTTAAGGTATCTTGCTCAAATCACATGAAAATTTCAAAGCAACAGAGACATATATAACAACATTTCATATAACCACTGTGTACTGCAACCTTGTGATGAACAAATAGTCCCTGTCACTTTCATTCACTAAAGTTATGAGGATGATGACTAAGTTTTGCAAAATAAGTTTAAAGTGGTAAACTGGAAAGTATGTTTCAACAATAAAACTTTCATCAAGTGGTATTAGGTATATAAATACATGACTTTTTCCCTCGTTACACAGTGTAGACAAGATACACATTTTAGAGAGCAAGCATATTTTGCAACATCTGCATTTATAGTGGTTTATATTACTGTAAGTACATCACTCCAAAGATTTTTTTTAACAACAATCATGGAATTTAAGATTTAGCACACTGATACACTGTGAAAGATGGTTCTGTTTTTTTTTGTAGTAGCAATAAATGGTTTAGCCAAGTATAGCGAATATTAATCCTACCAGTATGCTCTGAGCATCTGTGTGAATAGCCTCTGCCCTTCGGGAAGTGTTATTGCAGTAATTTTAAATTCCAAGTCCAATTAAATTTAATGGGACAACATAAACACAGTTTAGGACTGGATTACTACGAATTACTACTTAAAGGGATGTGGGAAAATTTGGGTTGCTAAAGTGTATTTTTTTGTCTACCTTTTTTGAGGGTTTTTATCTGTTCGCGCGCTCTGACGTGGTAAACGGGCATACGTCATGCCCGGGTCGAGATTCGGCTAAACGGACATTCGCATGCGGTGTAAATGTCAGAGCACGTCATGATTCGAGTTTGTGTTGGTCTTGGTGACAGCCCAGCAAGCAGTCACTCCGTTTAATATTGTAACTTGTTCCACGAGAAGTGTGTCAATTTTTTGCGATGGAGGACGAATATACGGAATATATGTCATGCGTGAAGGAATTTTTTATTCACGGATCGCATCGCCGTGGAATCAGCAGAGACGTCTGAGAGATGCGGTCGGCAAGGCGACAAGGGATCAAAAGTATGAGGTAGACGGTAAGTAAAATACACGTTTCAGTCATTAGCCTAATTTTGCCAGCATAGCCTAACTCTAAGTAGTAATTCAGTAGATAATCCAGTACAACTAAACTTGTGTTTATGTTGTCCCATTAAATTTAATTGGACTTGGAATTTAAAATTACATGCAATGACACTTCCCGAAGGGCAGAGGCTATTCACACAGATGCTCAGAGCATACTGGTAGGATTAATATTCGCTATACATTGGCTAAACCATTTTATTGCTACTAAAAAAAAAAAAACAGAACCATCTTTCACAGTGTATCAGTGTGCTAAATCTTAAATTCCATGATTGTTGTTAAAAAAATCTTTGGAGTGATGTACTTACAGTAATATAAACCACTATAAATGCAGATGTTGCAAAATATGCTTGCTCTCTAAAATGTGTATCTTGTCTACACTGTGTAACGAGGGAAAAAGTCATGTATTTATATACCTAATACCACTTGATGAAAATTTTATTGTTGAAACATACTTTCCAGTTTACCACTTTAAACTTATTTTGCAAAACTTAGTCATCCTCCTCATAACTTTAGTGAATGAAAGTGACAGGGACTATTTGTTCATCACAAGGTTGCAGTACACAGTGGTTATATGAGATGTTGTTATATATGTCTCTGTTGCTTTGAAATTTTCATGTGATTTGAGCAAGATACCTTAAGACTTATACCGGTGAGTGTCATACAAATTATTACCCAAAATTGTGTTCTTGCTATCATCGTACTATGATAATGTCCTACAAAGGAATTGCGTATCACTGGATAGTGTCAACATGCTGAAAACTAGTGTTAGTTAATATTTGTGACGTGTTCTAATGAAATGAGTCGTATGTCAGCGAACTTGATTTCGAGAAAACACCGCATAAACATGCAACGATGAATTTCGACGATTTTGACTTTTTGTCACCAAAGTATACTTTGGTATCTTTTTTGTCAATTGGCAATGCTTATTTCTCATTTATATTATTATTTAGTACATTTTATAGCCTTTTTAGACACACTACGTAACATTTCATATAAAACAGAACCCATAAATCGCACTAGTTCATGTCGCATTCTTTGGGGTTTCCCTCAACGCATGGCGGATTTATTTGGTACTACAGGAAAGCCCTGGACGCTCTCTTTCGGATTCTTGTAGTAGAAATCCCCACTGACGTCAGTGTAAGCCAAAAAGCGGGGCTTAATGCGAGAGGCCCCTGGGGGTTTCTACAAAAAGAATCCAAAGGGGGACTTTCCTGTAGTCCCAAATTTCCGCCATGCTTTGGGGGAAACCCCAAAGAATGCGAAAAACTAGTTTTATGGGTTTTGAAATGTTACTATGTGCAAAAAGGCTAAAAAATTATAAATAATAAAAAAATAAAATAACATTGCCAATTAAAAAAGATACCAAAGTATACTTTGGTGACAAAAAGTCAAAATCGTCGAAATTCATCGTTGCATGTTTATGCGGTGTTTTCTCGAAATCAAGTTCGCTGACATACGACTCATTTCATTAGAACACGTCACAAATATTAACTAACACTAGTTGTCAGCATGTTGACACTATCCAGTGATACGCAATTCCTTTGTAGGACATTATCATAGTACGATGATAGCAAGAACACAATTTTGGGTAATAATTTGTATGACACTCACCGGTATAAGTCTTAAGGTATCTTGCTCAAATCACATGAAAATTTCAAAGCAACAGAGACATATATAACAACATCTCATATAACCCTTGTACAACCTTGTGATAACAAATAGTCCCTATTCTTCACTAAAGTTATGAGGATGATGACAAGTTTTGAAATAGTTTAAAGTGGAAAACTGAAATAGTTTCAACAATAAAATTTCATCAAGTTATTATATATAAATACATGACTTTCCTGTTACAAGTTAGAAATAACATTTTAGAGGCAAGCATATTTTGAAACATCTGCATTTATAGTTTATATTACTGTAGACATCACTCAAGATTTTTTTAACAACAATCAGGGAAATTAAGATTTAGCACACTGATACATGTGAAGATGGTTCTTTTTTGTACAATAAATGGTTTAGCCAAGATACGAATATTAATCCTACCAGTATGCTCTGAGCATCTGTGTGAATAGCCTCTGCCCTTCGGGAAGTGTCATTGCACGTAATTTTAAATTCCAAGTCCAATTAAATTTAATGGGACAACATAAACACAAGTTTAGTTGTACTGGATTATCTACTGAATTACTACTTAGAGTTAGGCTATGCTGGCAAAATTAGGCTAATGACTGAAACGTGTATTTTACTTACCGTCTACCTCATACTTTTGATCCTCGTCGCCTTGCCGACCGCATCTCTCAGACGTCTCTGCTGATTCCACGGCGATGCGATCCGTGAATAAAAAATTCCTTCACGCATGTCATATATTCCGTATATTCGTCCTCCCGCAAAAAATTGACACACACTTCTCGTGGAACAAGTTCAATATTAACGGAGTGACCTTTCTGGGCTGTCACCAAGAAACACAAACTCGGAAACATGCGTGCTCTGACATTTACCACGCATGCGTAATGTCCGTTTACCGAATCTCGACCGGGGATGCGTATGCCGTTGCCACCCCGTCAAGGCGTCAGAACAGATAAAAGCGGCCACTGTGCATCGGGGCATGCGCGATATTGTTTAGACGAATCCCGGACTGGTCGTATCTGGGACCACCAAGTGGCAAGAATGGAAGCAATATGTGCTGTATGGGGGCACCGGAGTGGAAGCAATATGTGCTGTAAGGTGGCACCAGGAGTGGAAGCAATATTGCTGTAAGGTGGCACCAGGAGTGGAAGCAATATGTGCTTAAGGTGGCACCAGGAGTGGAAGCAATATGTGCTGTATGGCGGCACCAGGAGTGGAAGCAAATGTGCTGTAAGGTGGCACCAGGAAGAAGAGTATGTGCTGTATGGTGGCACCAGGAGTGGAAGCAATGTGTGTGAAGGTGGCACTAGGAGTGGAAGCAATGTGTGCTGTAAAAGGTTGGCACCAGGAATGGAAGCAAGTTTCTCTACTGCCTGGTTTTTTGAATATGTACTGGCACCACCATACTTGTATCGCCCTCTCAACAGGAGGGTTGGATTTTGAAGTGGACACAACCACTCACAGTCAGACCCCCAAGGCACAAATTTTTCATCAAGGGGCCTTTCAGGAAGTCTTTGAGGGATGCAATTTTCCTTTTCTCTGGATGTATCCAGTGATATATATGTGCTATTAAGAGCATGAAGACCTTTAGGGCTACTGCCTTATCAGGTCAGAGCATCATATATGCTTGTATCTGACAGATGATGCTTAGCTTTTATGCCCATTATGACGGCACTCTGCACTCAGCTCTGGAGCTCTTTTAACGCCAATACAAATATGTCTGACTATTCGAATAAC
>JAODUO010003370.1:0-11789 GCA_025642075.2 Ridgeia piscesae
GATCCCCATTCCCTTTGGGGAAAAAAAATTTAAAACCCCCCCTTTTTTTTTTCCCCTTTTTTTTTTAAAATTAAATTTGTAAAAATCAAAGTTTTAAATACCATGTCAAATTATTTTTATTTTAAAAATTTTTTTTTTTTATTTTAAACTGGGGTGAAAAAAAAATTTAATTTAAAAATTTTTTTAGGAAAAGAAAAAAATTTTTTAAAATCCTTTTTTAAAAATCGTAAAAATTCCCCCCCTTTAAAGGATTGGAAAAAGGGAAAATTTTTAAAAATTTAAATTTTTTTTTTTTTAATGTTTTAATTTTTGGGGTTTTAAAAGATTTTGGGGGCCAAAACCCAATTTTCCTTTTAAAAAATTTTAAATTTTCCCCCCCAAAATCAAAATTTTTTCCCCCTTTTTGGTTTTAAAAACTGGTTTTAAAACCCCCTTTTTGGGTTTGGGAATTTCTGGGTCTTGAATTTAAATTTCCCCCAAAAGGGTTTGGGTTTAAAAAAAAAATTTTTTTTTGGTTTAAAAAATAAATGGGCTTTTGGTAGATTTTTAAAAGGTATTTTTTGCCCCTTTTTTTAAACTTTGGGCCCAAAAAAAAATTTTTTTTTGGGCTTAAACCAAAGGTTTTTTTTAAAAACCTTTCTTGAAAATTTGGTTTGGGTTAAAAAAAAGGGGAAAAATTTTTTTATTTTAAAATTTTTTAAAAACTTTTGGGAAAATTTTTTTTAAAAAAATTTACTTTCAACTTTTTTAAAAATAAACTAAAAATTTTGTTCGGGGTGACCCAATATTATAAATTTAAAAAATTTTCCAAAATTTAAAACACCCCAAACCCCTAAAAGGGGGGATTTTAAATTTTTTTTTAATTTTTAAAAATTTTAATTTAAAACAATTTTAAATTGTTTAAAATTTACTTTCTTTTTTAACCTTTTCTTTTTTTCCCAAAAAAAAAAAATTAAACTTTTTTCTAAAAAAACCAAATTATCTAATTTAAATAAAAACAATTACCCTTTTTTTCTTTTAAAAAAAATTTAAAAAATTAACTTTTAATAACTGGTTTTTACCTTTTTAAAAAAAAAAGGTTTTTTACAAGGAAAAGGGTTTTTTTTTGGGTTTGGCGGGGGCCCCCCAAAAAATTTTTTTTTTGGGGGTTTTCCCCAATCTTTCCGGGGGCCCTTGGGAAAATTGGGGAAAGTGGCTTTTAAAGCCCTTTTTTAAAGGGTTTTTTTTTTAAAAAAGAAAATTTTTCCCTTTTTTTTTAACCCCCTTTGGGTTTTAAATTTTAAATTTTGGACTTTTAAAGATGTTTTTAAAATTGAAAAAATTTAACTTTATTATTATATTTATTATTTAATTTCTTGTATGTCCATATTAAAAAAAAAAAAATCCCTACTTTTTCAATGGCTTGGTAGTACTTTATTTTAGTAACCACAGTTTATAAGTTATCTGTGTTCTGTGTTGTGGCCATGACCTTTTCAATATGCCCTTAACACTGTATATCCATGTGTACAGAATTGCTTACCTAGGATTGTGAATCATTCTCTGAAATGTTCGTACTCAGTGACCCTGCTGAGGTCTTTGTAATAGCTTCCTTATTGTGTATATATTTTTTAAAAGATCTGTGCAATTGCCTACCATCAGCATCATCATCATCATATCATGGTCATCATCATATCATCATATCATCATATCATCATATCATCATATCATCATATCATATCATCATCATATCATCATATCATCAATATCATCATATCATCATATCATCATAACATCTTTATCATATCATATCATATCATATCATATCATTTTCATATCATATCATATTATTTATAATTTTATCATATCATATCATATCATATCATATATCATATCATCATCATCATCATCATATCATCGTCATCATCATATCATCATATCATCATCATCATCTTTGTGCAGCCATAGTGTCCTGTGGTTGAGCGAAGGCCACAGCGTGCTGTTTCCACATCTGCCTATCTTTATGCTATTGTCTACCAGATGATACCTTCCAGTAGTCATTTAGTTCGTCTCTCCATTGTCTCACTGGTTGTCCTCCTAGATCATTTCGCTTGGTAGGGTTTCCCCGTGGTGATACACGATGTCCGCTGGTTATTCTACTGTCGTGCTTTGTCCAAGTGCACTTTCATCTTCAATTACGTCTGTGACCTTCGTCTTTTCTCTTACCCAAATGAAAATTTTTCTGTTCCAGTATGTTTAATTATCATACTTCTTTCCATCTTTGTTTGTGCGGCTGCTAGCTTGTTATAAATACCAAGCACTTTCATATAAGCAACCAGCATGTTTACATTCATTCCTGACTTCTGGAATAAAGCCTAGTATCCAACTGTGATCATCTAGTTCTGATTTTCTATTGTCCCTAGCTTCAGTACTAACTTTGGAACTCCAGTTTTTTCTCTAGGTGTGTCAAGTGTTTAAAAAATGTGGTAGAATGTTTTAAAGAAAAAAAAACCCAAGTAACTAGATCAGTTGGAAACCAGTACAGAAGTCTACCATCTTTTAAACACACTTTTATAGTCCTGCTTATCTCACATACTCCAACCATCAGTTAACTACTTGAAAACAACTTACCAATTTTGAGATCAACTAACCTTTTAGTTTTAGAGGGCCTCTGAGCAGCATGGTTTTCAAGGATTTTGAAAAAAGTTAACGTAAGTAAATTATCATTATTATTATGTGGCTCAAAAACTATTACCCTGGTACATGGTACTTTCGTTCAGTTTAAACTTGGTATTACATAAGAAAATTATGTAAGTTTTCATATTATTATTATGTCCGTAAAAATGTTCATCAAGTTGGAAGTATATTATTCAAACAAATTTCACAATTTCACAACTAGCGATGTTCTACTCACTTCAACATTTCAACCACCATCGGCAGCCTTCTTCAAGAACTCAGAGTTCCTGAAGAAGGCCGCAGGAACTCTGAGTTCCTGAAGAAGGCCGCAGGAACTCTTGAGTTCCCGAAGAAGGCCGCAGGAACTCTGAGTTCCTGAAGAAGGCCGCAGGAACTCTGAGTTCCTGAAGAAGGCCGCAGGAACTCTGAGTTCCTGAAGAAGGCCGCAGGAACTCTGAGTTCCTGAAGAAGGCCGCAGGAACTCTTTAGTTCCTGAAAGAAGGCCGCAAGGGAAATCTTTAGTTCCTGAAGAAGGCCGCAGGAACTCTGAGTTCTTGAAAAGGCCGCAGGAACTCTGAGTTCCTTTAAGAAGGCCGCAGGAACTCTAACCCCGGGGAAAAGGGCCGCAGGAACTCTGATTTCCTGAAGAAGGCCGCAGGAACTCTGAGTTCCTGAAGAAGGCCGCAAGAACTCTTGAGTTCCTGAAGAAGGCCGCAGGAACTCTGAGTTCTTGAAGAAGGCCGCAGGAACTCTGAGTTCTTGAAGAAGGCCGCCGACGGTGGTTGAAACATTGAAGTGAGTAGAACATTGCTAGTTGTGAAATTATGAAATTTGTTTCAATATTATGTCATTCTGTGCCAGATCAGCGGAATTCCAGACATCCCCTAGTGAATTTTGTAATGACGGAGGTTATTTACAGATTTCTGGTGCAGCTATAAAAAGCATGTTTCCCAGTATTGTGCTTAATTTTTGGAACAAACAGTTAATACTTTATTGGGACACAGATAATCTGACGGAGCTGACCGTCCTGTGGATATCAGGAAAACTGCAGCGGATTAATGAAGTAAGATGGATGATGGGTAGACATGGTATATAACTGAAGCTAACTTGAATTGGATTCAATATACAACTGGGAGCTTGCAATTGCTTAAGGAGGGGAGGGATAGATAGGGTGAGACCCTGGAGGGGAGCGGGGTGGTGGCCTTAATGGAAATTATGTCTATATGACTACCAGAGGTAATGGCAGCAATTACAGTGGTCCCAGTGCAGCAACAGCACAACATGGAATGTCCTGCTGGTTCAGTTTGCTGCTGGTTC
Source organism: Ridgeia piscesae (assembly GCA_025642075.2). NCBI lineage: Eukaryota > Metazoa > Annelida > Polychaeta > Sabellida > Siboglinidae > Ridgeia > Ridgeia piscesae. The sequence goes on from JAODUO010003370.1 coordinate 3,970, forward strand.
AGTTTGCTGCTGGCTCAGTTTGCTGCTGGTTCAGTTTGCTGCTGGCTCAGTTTGCTGCTGGTTCAGTTTGCTGCTGGCTCAGTTTGCTGCTGGTTCAGTTTGCTGCTGGCTCAGTTTGCTGCTGGCTCAGTTTGTTGCTGGTTCAGTTTGTTGCTGGTTCAGTTTGCTGCTGGTTCAGTTTGCTGCTGGCTCAGTTTGTTGCTGGTTCAGTTTGCTGCTGGTTCAGTTTGTTGCTGGCTCAGTTTGCTGCTGGTTCAGTTTGCTGCTGGTTCAGTTTGCTGCTGGTTCAGTTTGTTGCTGGCTCAGTTTGCTGCTGGTTCAGTTTGCTGCTGGTTCAGTTTGCTGCTGGTTCAGTTTCATGCTGGTTCAGTTTCCTGCTGGTTCAGTTTCATGCTGGTTCAGTTTCCTGCTGGCTCAGTTTGCTGCTGGCTCAGTTTGCTGCTGGTTCAGTTTGCTGCTGGTTCAGTTTGCTGCTGGTTTCAGTTTCATGCTGGTTCAGTTTCCTGCTGGCTCAGTTTCCTGCTGGTTCAGTTTGCTGCTGGTTCAGTTTCCTGCTGGTTCAGTTTCATGCTGGCTCAATTTGCTGCTGGCTCAGTTTGCTGCTGGTTCAGTTTGCTGCTGATTCAGTTTGCTGCTGGTTCAGTTTTCTTAAACTATCAGCCACTGTCTGTCCATTATGCTGCAGCTCTCACTTTACCAACTATTATGAGAGAGAGTTACAGATGTGACAGGACACAACATGATATGACGTAAATGAGCTTTGTCTAGGAAGACTTATGAGTTTTTATTACCATTAATTTGTGTAACTTATAAAGTTAGTTATTTTATTGATTAATTAGTTAAGTATTGATTTTATAATGGTAATTATGTGATGAATGTGCAGCAAATCACCCATGATACTTATCATTACAGTATATATCTAAATATCTGGCCACATATACCTTCACAGGTATGGTGAACAGGTGTGTTGGATAGCGTTAAATAATGGTGATGTTGATGATCTTTTAAGTGGCCCAGTGATCGTAAATGCTGTCGCTACTTGAGTTATTGCTGAGTAGCTGTGTTGGAAGAAGCCGTTAAACAGTGATGCGAATCGGTCAGTTTAGTTTGCACCGTTCTCACCTGCTTTAAGGTTAGTACAGCTCAGTTGCTCTCAGCTCTGTGGCATTTGTCCCCTGACAGTTTGATAACTCGATAGAAACAGAACAAAAACGCGCACTGCGTGAACCAACACCTGCATTTTAATGTCAAACGGTCAGTTGGAGGAATGCTGTACAATGCATAGAAGATTTTGTTTACCTATAACTGATTGGAGCTGTCAATTGTAGAAATGAGTATCTGACTGATGTGGGTGTAAGGGAACAAATAACTTCCATGCAGTAGTTGTGAAATGGCTGAATGCTTTCCAGATAGATTAGGCTGCCGTAGGTGGGAACTCCCTGGGGTACTTGGCCAAGGGTGAAATATTCATTGCTTTGAAAGGTCGTGAAATTTGGACACCGTGCTGTGAACATTGTGTTTAGAACTTAATTCACAGATTAGTATGTGCAAAGAGCTGTTGGGTGTACTGTAGTGTGACCATTTGGTACTATATGGCACATAGTACGTACCTTAAATTTTGTACCGTAAACACTACAACTTTTTTATACAATTATACAGGAAGCATAGTTATATACCTGTGGTGTCACGCTATGGTGAAATAGGACAAGCTATTGAAGAAGAACAATTTGCTTTTATTTGACCTAGATACATAATAAAATTAAAACCTATGTCGAAAATTAAAAAAATTATAAAAATTATATGTAAACTTTTTTATATATGATATAATACACCCACTGAATATGACATTGAAATAACAAACAAGCATCAGGAGACTCCCTAAGACAGTAATAATCCTATCGGGGGCCACTTACATTAACTTACATACTTGGGACTGAAACTGGAATGTTAAGATGTGTTGAATCTCTTGTCTTATCATTGAGGTTTTATGAGTTTTACGTGATTATGGAAGAATAACAAATGTTTGATGACGTAAAGTACCGTACAGAATACAGGTTTTGATTTGGGTTAAAAACCCGGTTTTAAAAAAACTTTTTGTTTTAAAAATTTTTCCAAAATTTTCCCAATGATTTTTTTAAAAAAATAAAAAAAAAAAGTTTTTGGGGTTATTTTTTTAACTTATTTTAATTGGGTTTCAAACCCAAAAACTTCTTTTTTAAAAGGGGGGTTTTGAACCTTTTCATGTTTTTGGGCCCAAAAGGTTCCCCCATTTGCCAAAAAAACCTGCCCTTTATTTTCCAAATTTCCCGGAAAAAAGGAAAAACAAATTTTTTAAAATTTTATTAAAAAATGTAATTTTGGTTTTGGTAGTTAATTTGGGTTTTTTGGGCCCCCCAAAAGTTTTTTTTTCCAAAAAAAGGTTTGGTTTGGTGGGTTTTAAACTTTTTTATAGTTATATACCCAGACTTGTATATATATCATTGAACTGGAATTTTTACACAGTTTTTAAACCTGTTTTTAACCATCAAAACCTGTATTCTGTACGGTACTTTACGTCATCAAACATTTGTTATTCTTCCATAATCACGTAAAACTCATAAAACCTCAATGATAAGACAAGAGATTCAACACATCTTAACATTCCAGTTTCAGTCCCAAGTATGTAAGTTAATGTAAGTGGCTCCTCGATAGTGATTATTACTGTCTTAGGGAGTCTCCTGATGCTTGTTTGTTATTTCAATGTCATATTCAGTGGGTGTATTATATCATATATAAAAAAGTTTACATATAATTTTTATAATTTTTTTAATTTTCGACATAGGTTTTAATTTTATTATGTATCTAGGTCAAATAAAAGCAAATTGTTCTTCTTCAATAGCGTTGTCCTATTTCACCATAGCGTGACACCACAGGTATATAACTATGCTTCCTGTATAATTGTATAAAAAAGTTGTAGTGTTTACGGTACAAAATTTAAGGTACGTACTATGTGCCATATAGTACCAAATGGTCACACTACAGTACACCCAACAGGCCCTTTTTTTGCCCCAATTTAAAATTAAATTTCCCTTTGTGAAAATTAAAGTTCCCCCCCAAAACACAAAATTGTTTCCCCCCTGGAAGTTATTTGTTCCCTTACACCCACATCAGTCAGATACTCATTTCTACAATTGACAGCTCCAATCAGTTATAGGTAAACAAAATCTTCTATGCATTGTACAGCATTCCTCCAACTGACCGTTTGACATTAAAATGCAGGTGTTGGTTCACGCAGTGCGCGTTTTTGTTCTGTTTCTATCGAGTTATCAAACTGTCAGGGGACAAATGCCACAGAGCTGAGAGCAACTGAGCTGTACTAACCTTAAAGCAGGTGAGAACGGTGGAAACTAAACTGACCGATTCGCATCACTGTTTAACGGCTTCTTCCAACACAGCTACTCAGCAATAACTCAAGTAGCGACAGCATTTACGATCACTGGGCCACTTAAAAGATCTCAACATCACCATTATTTAACGCTATCCAACACACCTGTTCACCATACCTGTGAAGGTATATGTGGCCAGATATTTAGATATATACTGTAATGATAAGTATCATGGGTGATTTGCTGCACATTCATCACATAATTACCATTATAAAAAATCTTTCAATTAATCAAAAAAATAATAAATTTATAATTTCCAAATTAATTAAAAAAAACTCATAATCTTTTAACAAACTCATTTACTCATATCATTTTGGCCCAATTTTCTTTTTAAAGGGAAAAGGGGTCCATTGGCAACTGGGTATGTTTAAGAAAACTCCAGAGCAAATGTCCAGCAAAATGCCCAGAAATGGGGAGTTCCGTGAAACGAACCGCGGAAAAAACCGCGCCTGCCAAGGAAAATCCCAAAACTGAAACCCTCTAAAACCCCAAATGAAAAAAACCCGCCAGAGAAAAACCCCAAAAAAGGGCGGCTGCCAGCTGAAATAAACCCGCAAAATGAACCAGCATGTACACACCCGAACCGGAATAAACCAGACCCAAATGGACACAGCACATTTTCCAGCCAAACTAACAACTCCAGGCCCAAGGGGCAATGAAAAAAAATTTTAAAAAAAAAAAACCCAAAAACTGACAGGGAAACCAAACAGAAACTACCACCAAAAAACACCAAGCCTGCTACCACAACTTCCCCCTGTTTCTTTGGCCCCTACCAATTTTGGCCCCTTAAACCCCTTTTTGTTTTAGACCCTTAGCACAGTTTTCAAGGTTTAAAAGTTTCTAAATTTACCCCCATTATATTGCTCAAAAAATTACCCTTGGGAATTGGAATTTCCTTCAGTTTAAAAATTTATTAATAAAAATTTTAATTTTTATTTATTATTAATTTCCCTAAAAAATTTTTAAGGAAGTTAATTCAAAAATTTTTCCCCAATTTTAAATAATGTTTTTCCCAAAAATTTAACCCCCATCGGACCTTTTTAAGACTCAGAAATCCTGAAAAACCGCAGAATCAAAAACCTAAAAAGGGGGCGGAATTTTGAGTTTTGGGAAAAAGGGCCCCAAATTGATTCCGAAAACCCCAAAATTAGTTCCTAAAAGGGCCAAACTCGGTTCCTAAGCCCGAATCTTTTTTGGGGCCCAGGAAATCGAGTTCCTGGGCCCGGAAAAGAGTTCCTGGGGCCCCAGGAACTCGAGTTCCTGGGCCCCAGGAACTCGAGTTCCTGGGCCCCAGGAATTTGAGTTCCTGGGCCCCAGGAACTCGATTCCTGGGCCCCAGGAACTCGAGTTCCTGGGCCCCAGGAACTCGAGTTCCTGGGCCCCAGGGAAATCGAGTTCCTGGGCCCCAGGAACTCGAGTTCCTGGGCCCCAGGAACTCGAGTTCCTGGGGCCCCAGGTAATTTGGGCCTTCTTAGGTTTTTTTTTTCAATAAAGTTCCCGGGCCCTTTTTAGGAATCAGATTCCTGGGTTTTGGAATCGAGTTTTAAGAACTGGTGGGGTTAAAAAGGAGTCAGTATTGTGTTTAAAATTTTTTGAAAAAATTAACTTATGAACATTTTTACGGACTAAAATTTTGAAAATTAAAATTTTCATTAATAAAATTTTAAATGAAGAAAGTACCCTGTACCCGGGGGAAAAGTTTTTTTTCCCCAAAAATAAAATGAAAAAATTCTTAAAAAATTTGAAAACCAGGCCGGGCCCCCTTAAAAAAAAGGGTTTTTGACTCAAAAGGTAATTTTTTCAAAATTAAAGTGGTTAGTTTTAGAAAGCAACATAAAAAGTTTTGTGGTAATTTGTCTGGTTTCCCCTGTCTGTTATTGGGGTTTTTTTTTTTCTTCTCCCATTTTTTCATTGCCCCTAAAAAAAACTGGGTTCCAAAATTGTCTGGCTAGGGCTGTCAGTGTGTCCCGTTGGTTGGTTTTTCCGGGTGGTGTTTTTTCCCCGGTGTGGATTTCCTTTGGGGGGCAAACCGATAAATTTTTTTTGGGGGGGAGGGGGAAAAACCCGGGAAAATTTATTGCCCAAATTTTTGGGGGGGGGGGGAAAGGGGCCCGCTGGGGCAATAAAAGCTGGGGGTTCCCTGGTAGGCAAAAATTTTGGGATTTTGGGATTTCCCCCAAAAAATTTTTTTTTTTGGAAAAATTTTTTTTGTGTTGTAGGGGTTTTTGATGTGTATATGTAATTTAAAATTTAAAAATTAAAATAAATTTAAAAAAATTTTATAGAATGATTGTTGAAAAGAGTTTATTAATATTGTGAAAATATATTATATAATTTTAGATTGATTATATGAAATTTATTAAAGTAAAATTTAAAGATAATTTTTTGATATTTTAAAAATTCCTTTTAAAAAAAAAAGGGGAATTTAAGGGGTTTTTAAATGTGGTTGGAGTATTATAAAGGGCTAAAATGTTTTAAAAATGGAATTTTCGGTTTTCCAAGTTTTATTTTTTTTTCCTTTTTCCCACTTTTTTAAAACACACCCTAAGAAAACGGGGTTCCAATGTTAGTACTGAAGCTAGGAACAATAGAAAATCAGAACTAGATGATCACAGTTGGATACTAGGCTTTATTCCAGGAGTCAGGAATGAATGTAAACATGCTGGTTGCTTATATGAAAGTGATGGTATTTATAACAAGCTAGCAGCCGCACAAACAAAGATGGAAAGAAGTATGATAATTAAACATACTGGAACAGAAAATTTTCATTTGGGTAAGAGAAAAGACGAAGGTCACAGACGTATTGAAGATGAAGTGCACTTGGACAAAGCACGACAGTAGAATAACCAACGGACATCGTGTATCACCTCGGGGAAACCCTACCAAGTGAAATGATCTAGGAGGACAACCAGTGAGACAATGGAGAGACGAACTAAATGACTACTGGAAGGTATCATCTGGTAGACAATAGCATAAAGATAGGAATGTGAACAGCATGTTGTTGACAAGGGAATATGGTGAAAGATGATATGATGATATGATGATATGATGATAGATGATATGATGATATGATGATATATGATATGAAAGATATGAATGATATGATATGAATATGAATGATTATGATATGTATGATATGATATGATAGATATGAAAGATATGATATATGATGTATGATGATATATGATATGAATGATATGAGATGATATGATGATTGATGATATGATGAATTTTGATGATATGATGATATGATGATATGATGATTATGATGATGACGATGATATGATGATTTATGATGTGATGGTAGGCAATTGCAGTCTTTTAAAAAATACCTAAGGAAGCTATTACAAAGACCTCAGCAGGGACACTGAGTAGAACATTTCGAGAATGATTCCAAAGGAGAATCTGTCCTGAAAGAATCCCAGGAATTTTTGAAGAGGCAGGACGGTCCAAAAGCAAATCTGTTGAGTCTAGGGGGATTGAGTCTTGAGAAGGATGGATATACAGTGTTAAGGGCATATTGAAAAGGTCATGGCCACAACACAGAACACAGATAACTTATAAACTGTGGTTACTAAAATAAAGTACTACCAAGCCATTGAAAAAGTAGGGATTTTTTTTTTTTTAATATGGACATACAAGAAATTAAATAATAAATATAATAATAAAGTAATTTTTACATGTATTGTGCTTAAATGCTTGGAAACCATGCTCAGTCAGAGCTGCATCCAGAAAAAATGGTTGATTAATATTCAGTAATCAACAAATGGATTGATATAGCTAAGAGCTAAAGTGGATAAGCAAGGTTGTAAGAATACACCACAAAGATATTTACTGAATTATGGTTTGATAAAGAAGACCTAAAACACCTTTTAAAAATACTTATGCAACTTCACAGTTGTCACATTTTAGAGTTATTTAACATAAATTTTATGCATGCAATAAACTACTTTTTCTTTTGCTATTTGTCTATTGCAATGATGGCAGTGTTTTAATATTGTGACATATCTAATGATGTTCATTTTTATACCAACTACGCTCACGATACTGATGGCTTTTAAAACAGTTTTCAGGAGTCACCAAACAGAGGGATCTTTGTGTGAAAATATTTAGGCAGTTGGGGGGAGATACATAAAATTGTCTGTACATTCGTGACAAAATTATTTCTTGCTGGTCCCCCCTCCCAGGTCTGTGACCCCCCGTCTTTATAACATAAAATACATGTATACAAATAATTATACTCTATACAAATTTATCTAGAGGCCTTTGGGTTTACCTTTCCCTTCCCTGGGTTAAATTTTTTTGGCTCGTGTGCTTTCATGGTCCTTTTTAAAAAAAATTGTTAGTTCTTTTTTTTTTTCTGGGGGTTTTTTTAAAATTTTTGTTTGGGCTGGG
>JAODUO010003371.1:0-15069 GCA_025642075.2 Ridgeia piscesae
AATTTAAAATTTTTTTTTTATTTTTAGATAATTTTTTAATTATTCATTTGATTTATAGAAACTAGTTTTAATTTGTGTTTTTTTTCATTAGAAATTTGGCTGCATAATTTTTATTTTAAAATAAATTTATATAATTTTTTGAAATTATTTGTCCTTCTAAAGTTTGTTCTTTTCAAAGGCTTTCAAATGAAAAATATTATGTCGGGGCCTATGCAAGAAATAAAAAGCATTACCAAAATGATTTAATTGGAATATAGTTTTATTTCCAGTTAACTTGTATCTGAATTTTATTTTTTTTTTTTTTTTTTTTTTTTTTTTTTTTTTTTTTTTTTTTTTTTTTTTTTTTTTTTTTTTTTTTTTTTTAACTTTAATATGAAGTTGATACATTTGCGACATTCATTCATAGGAACTGGTTTCCAATTTCTTTTCCATTGATGTAATAGTTTTAGAGTCATAACATAAATGTTTTATTTATTAACAATTATATATATATATATATATATATATATATATATATATATATATATTTATTATATAATTTTTAGTACAATCTGATTTTCGTCAATATTAAATGTTATAGGTATACTACATGCTTGCTTCTTCAAAAGAAAGCTTATCATAATGAAATATAATATTTGATTGGTGGGGTCCTATGACAAGAAATAAAAAGCACTATTTCCAAATGATTTGACCATGTGGGCAATTCTAGTTTCTTATCCTTTCCTAGAATTATACAAAGTATTTGTATATTTGTCAATTTTAACTTGTCTTAATTTTCAATTTGAAATAATTTTGTGTTAACAGTGATCAGAACAAGTAAACAACTTATCAATTAAAAATAAGTATTTTCTAGCAGTTATTTTTATGCTTAAATGTGATTTTATCAAGCGCAATTTCCAATGATATGGCTCAAAGCGCAGTACAAGACTAATAACCTATATATTATACACAGCACATATATAAGCACAGAGGCTGTTTTATGTGGACATTTCCTCCAAGCAAAGCCAGACAACCAATCCACCCAGTGTTATAGGAATCAATCACAGTGATCTTTCTCATTGTCTTGTGAAATATTGTTTAATATATATATATATATATATATATATATATATATATATATATTCCATGTTAGATAATAATATGTTTGATTAAAATATAGTTATTTAGCAATTTATTAATAAAATAACTACCCTTAGTGGAAAATACAGATTTGTGCTTAATTAATAGTTGCCTAACATGTAATCGGGTGCCGAACAAGGAATATCATCAACACATCATTAGTTGAAGTTGAATGATTTCAGATCGCAAGTTAAAACTTGGCAAATATACACGTATATTAATCATATTAAAGATCATGTTTTAGGTAATTGCCCACATGGCCAAATCACTTCAGGCATCAGGACATTTTGTTAACAATTTATATATTCTTGTCATATTTGGACCACAGCCACACATGAATATTATGCTAAATCTGAAAAACTTTCTTTTAGAGAAGGACCTATAGGTATATATTTCAAACCAGGTAATATCTAGGGTTTCCCCCGAAACATAAAAAAAATTTAAATTCGGGAGTGAACAAACCCCCAAAATTTTGGGTGCTTGTAACTCTGAAATTATCATATAAAAAAAACCCAAATAAGTTCAGAATCCAGTTTTCCAAAAATTATTACGTCGCAATTGTAGAATAATAACTTCAAAATTAATAAATTTTTTTTCCCCCAAAATCAAAAAGATTTATTGAAAAAAACACGGAATTTTTGTAAGTTGAACAATATGAGACCACAACTTAAAACTTATCAAATATATAGGTTACCACGGTAAACGTAGGTTAATCATATTAAAAACTCGAAAAATTCCAAACCAAATAAATTTTTGGGAATTTTTTTTAAAATTTTTTATTTTTTTGCTTTTGGCTTAAAGGATAACAAACCAACCAAAAATTAAATTTATTTTAAAATTTTATTTTTTAAAAAAACCAAAACCACCCGGATTTATTGTAGTAATACCCCAATACTAAATATGCTCAGGAGACACTAGTTATTTTATCACATAAAATAAATAATGTATACATTTTTCGTGACCAAACAATAAGAAAAGAAAGGCACTGTCCATGGTAGTCATTTTCGGGGTACTAATACTGGTGAACGATAATCAACATAAATGTGACATATAAATATTTGGCCACCTTGTCATAGACAGTATTTACAATAACACTTTAAAAGTTACATGGATAAATCGTCAGAATACATAAGTGACATATCCAGTAATTAAATTGAAGAACAATGCCATCGACATGAGCCAGTCGTCAAATTTATCAACAAAGCGACTTATTTATCCGTACCGACTTCCATATCCATACCAGGCCATGCTGTAAACAGAGCATTTTGCGGTGTGCCCGTGGCTCGAAATTAACTGAGATAGAATCTGTAATTTTAGATTTTAAAGAAAAATCTGCAGGCCGTCCTTGACCTTACCGAGTGTGCGGAGCATAATTTGTGGCTAGTGCGCATGACAAACTACGCAAACCACAAAAATGCGTTTGCTCTGCTGTTTTGATGAAATAACACAAAAGTTGTTTGTATATTACAAGATAAGTTCATCTATGTATTGTAGAACATCCCTGCTAAATAAACATACAACTTTAAAAAATTTTTTTTTTAAACAAAAAAAGGCCCAAACCATTTATCAAAAAAAATAAATTTTTTTAAAATTTAAACAAAAAATTTTTTTAGTTTTTTTAAAAAATATTAAAAATTTTAAAAAATTTATTTTTTTGGGGAAAATATGCCCTTTTAAAAAAATATGGGTTTCCTTTAAATCTTTTTGGATTTTTGTAAATATAAAAAACACACACACACACACAAATATATATATATATATATATATATATATATATATATATATATATATATATATATATATATATATATATATATATGTATTTTTCTATACGTTTTGGAATTTTAAAATTTTTTTTTGAAAAATGGGGGGGGTTAAACGTTTGTCAAACCACTTCTTTGTTGCCAATATCAGAATATTTAAGTTATCCCCGGGAATATTCGTTTGGGGAAAATTGCAAAGATGGCATTCTTTCTGTGGCTTGTTTCATGTGGAAAGGTTTCATTTTGAAGTGGGTTGAGTGACAGATTCAAACATCAGCAACCCCCTTTTCGTCTGTCACTTGGGACCCCCCATACCCCAATAACACCCCAAAATTCAATGGCCAAAAAAAAAACCCTGCTTCGTTTTTAGGGGCCTTTTTCCCCAAAATCGGAAACACCTTTTTTGGGGCCCTTTAATAAATTCTCCAAGTTTCCAAAAAAGGGGGAAGGGGAAGGCAAACACCCCAAGTTCCGCCCAAACAGGGCAAAACCCTCCAACTTCTTCCCTTTCCCTCCAAAAACCCGATAAAGACTGGAATGAACTGACTGACACAACTGTGTCTACCAGAACCACTAACACTTTCAATTCAAGGATGCCACATGCCTAGAACCCCTAAACTTAGATTGGTTTGGTAATTATTTAGTTATTTTCATCTTATTTATTGCATGTTTTACATTATTTTTATTTTTTTATTTGGGATTCAAAGTTTGGTTTTATGATATAATAATATAAATAATTTTAATCTTCCTATATGCTTAATCTATGTTTGCCTTACTCTTGGTTAAAATCAACTCCTACCTCATAGGCTCGTACCTAGTGTGCGGCAGAATAATAAATTTGTTTCCCCAATTTAATTTAAAATACTTTTTTAGCCCAATAAACCAATGGTTCAACTAACACTGCCTTACCCTATTTATGAGAACGCCCACATTTTTAGGGAATTTTTTTTTAAGTGGTCGAAAAGTCGCAAGTTTAATAATTTGTAAAATTTAGTGAATACTGCCTTATCACGCATTGGTCAAAGTTTGTTTTATGTCGTATGTAGCTAGGAACTACACGAGTGCACTTAGGATGTTTTTTGTTATGCTTTAAATATTAGGTTACTGTTGCGGGCGATAAACGAGTATCGAACTCAAACAAAAGGTTCAACAACTGGTTTGCCTGTCTGGTATCTTGTGATTTCGGTAATCTTCCAGTTAACTGGACGTTTTCTCGATGTGCATGTCTCCGGAATGTCATTCGACATCACTTCCGGTAAAAAGAAGTCACGTAATTAAAAAAAATTCCCAAAAACAAGGAGTTGGGGTCCCATTTTGGAAATGGTTGAATTTCGCCATGCTTCTGCTCGCATGGGCCGAATCATCTGTCCTGATGTTGGGAGATAACTTCGACTTGCATATTACCCGTATATATAATTTTGGTATTACTTCTGAATCATTATTCAGGAAATGTTGTAATTTGTGGTATCTGGCTGGTTTCAATTGATTCACCGAAAATGATAGATCGTGGAAGATCAAAGTCTAGACAGTTTTGTAGAACATTTACATGTCTTAGATATGACCCACAGGCATTGTCGGGTTTTAAGATTGTTAAGCTTGTTTCTTTCTTCTGTAGGTAAGATTTCTCGATTGTACAGTGCAAAAAATTTTTTAAATGTTTGCTTTAAATTTTTTAAATTGGTTGTCCGAAATTTGTTTACCCTCAAACTCTATATCACAAATTGTCGACAATGATTTGTTGTGATTCCAGAATCTGTTATCATTATCTTTTATATTTCTGAAATATGTAATTTTGATGATCAGGACAACCATTTCCAGCAGAACCTAACGGAGGGGTTTCCTAAAACTAATGCTTCCCTGCAAAAACAAGTACATTTTGTGTTTATTTCTATTGATAAATGACAAATTTTTTTTTTTCCTTAAAATTTTTTTCAAAGTGTTTTAGATCTGGGCATAAATACAAAAATACCTCAAAATCAAATATAATGTTTAGTGTGTGATGAAAAGAAGAAGTTGGGTATTTTTATTTTTTTTCTGATTCATATTTGCACGGCAACCCAAAGTGACTAATAGTCATATCTCCAGGGGTATGTTTTCTCTAACTTAGTATTGACACTGCCTGTCAAAAAATCAAGCGTGTTGTTAACCTTACAATTCTTATCACACACCTGCATAAATTTAAATTTTTGGGAAATATATCATCACCCACTTCTGCATGGGTTTTTTTCATTTAAAAAAACTTTTTAAACCTTTTTTTTGTCTAAATGTTTTGCTAGTAGCAGCTGTTTTAAGACGGTGTGCCAAACACTTGCCAGAATGTATGTTCATCTGTCACCCAGATATACATAGACACACTTGTCACTAATGTGATTTCAATTAAACCCGACACTGTTGAATCATTTTCTGCATAACTAGGAGGTGTTTCGGGAAAAAAAATATTTACTTCCATTTATTTGAAATGATTCCCCCTTTTTTTGGCATGAAACGTCCCCAGATCTGCTCTCGAAATAAAAATAACATTCGCGTTTACTTCCAGACCTGTTAGAAATACTGTCAGCTTTCTGGAAGTACTGTAAGTATTTTCTTGTAAGTTATAGGGTTATAGTGTTAGAACTAGTGCTGGTTCGATACCAGGTTTTGTTTGATACTGATCGATACCTGAATTTGTCTCGATACTTACGTTGTGTGTCTAATATTCACATAGAACACAGTTCATAGTAGAAGCACAGTATGCAACAGAAGTAGTGCTGGTTCGATACCAGAATTCTTCGATACTCGAAAATTTCCTTTAAAGTCAATTAAAATTGATTTTAAAGGGAAACAACAGAATTTAGAGTAATGCCACAAAAACACACACAATGTTCCACTTGTAGGGAAATATATTATAATTTTAGTCATGCAAACATTGATTAATATGCAATTTTCATTTTATTTAAGTAAAAAACAACAGTTTCAATATAATTGATTACTGTTGTAAAACCAAATGATAATTGAAATATAATATTAAAACAATAAAGACAACTGCGATAAAATACCTAGTGACAAATACTTTAATTAATTGCACTGCATTATTTTAAATTAATAACAGTACTTCACCCCAGTTGTTTGCAAATACACTATAAAGCAGCTTAATTTCAAGTTAACGTGTCCTCTAAAGTTACCATCAACAATTAAGTACTGCTGAAACATAACATACAAATAATATGTTATTGCTAAACACACCTATCACTTGTAATAGTGACAGCACAGTTGCACATTCACTGTTATAACTGTTATTTTTATTAAGGGTATCGTAAAGATAATTATGGTTTAACATCAAAACTGTATAGACGATTACAATAAAACCAAAATTTTAAGGGAAAAAAAAAAATTTCTTAAAACCCCGTTCAAAATCATTATGGGGCTTGTTATGTGTACTTGATAACGTGGTAATATAAGTTTTATATTAAACAATATTGTTATGAACTGGGAAGTACAATTGTAATTGTAATTTATATTTTTCTATAATTAATTAGTGTTATTTTATTGTAATCGTCTATACAGTTTTGATGTTAAACCATAATTATCTTTACGATACCCTTAATAAAAATAACAGTTATAACAGTGAATGTGCAACTGTGCTGTCACTATTACAAGTGATAGGTGTTTTTAGCAATAACATATTATTTGTATGTTATGTTTCAGCAGTACTTAATTGTTGATGGTAACTTTAGAGGACACGTTAACTTGAAATTAAGCTGCTTTATAGGGTATTTGCAAACAACTGGGGTGAAGTACTGTTATTAATTTAAAATAATGCAGTGCAATTAATTAAAGTATTTGTCACTAGGCATTTTATCGCAGTTGTCTTTATTGTTTAATATTATATTTCAATTATCATTTGGTTTTACAACAGTAATCAATTATATTGAAACTGTTGTTTGTTTACTTAAATAAAATGAAAATTGCATATTAATCAATGTTTGCATGACTAAAATTATAATATATTTCCCTACAAGTGGAACATTGTGTGTGTTTTTGTGGCATTACTCTAAATGGCTAGTGTGTTTCTTTGCAGATCTCTACTGTACTGAATTAGACTTACAAGGCAAATTTCGAGTATCGAATAAAAATCTGGTATCGATTGATATCAAAGAATTCTGGTATCGAACCAGCAATATATCGATCGATATCGAAGAATTCTGGTATCGAACCAGCACTACTTCTGTTGCATACTGTGCTTCTACTATGAACTGTGTTCTATGTGAATATTAGACACACAACGTAAGTATCGAGACAAATTCAGGTATCGATCAGTATCAAACAAAACCTGGTATCGAACCAGCACTAGTTCTAACACTATAACCCTATAACTTACAAGAAAATACTGACAGTACTTCCAGAAAGCTGATCAGTATTTCTAGAGCAGCTCTGGAAGTAAACGCGAATGTTATTATTATTTCGAGAGCAGATCTGGACGTGCATGCATGTCTGCTTAGTGAAATGTTCAATGAATATATGTGGACAGCCTAATCATTTCAAATAAATGGAAGTAAATATCTTCTGAAACACCGTCCTAGTCATGCAGAAAATGATTCAACAGTGTCAGATTTAATTGAAATCACATTAGTGACAAGTGTGTCTATGTATATCTGGGTGACAGATGAACATACATTCTGGCAAGTGTTTGGCACACCGTCTTAAAACAGCTGCTACTAGCAAAACATTTAGACATGTAAGAAAATTGACAGAATCTATAAGAAATGATATCTCATTAATAAATTGGGATAATGTATTAAATGAAACCGATGCAGAAGTGGGTGATGGTATATTCCAAAATTAATTGATGCAGGTGTGTGATAAGAATTGTAAGGTTAACAACACGCTTGATTTTTTGACAGGCAGTGTCAATACTAAGTTAGAGAAAACATACCCCTGGAGATATGACTATTAGTCACTATTTGGTTGCCGTGCAAATATGAATCAGAATAAATAAATACACAACTTGCAAGTGCCACAGCTCTTCTTCTTTTCATCACACACTAAACATTATATTTGATTTTGAGGTATTTTTGTACTTTATGCCCAGATCTAAAACACTTTGAAACTTATGTTACAACTGCACATTTGTCGCGCAATAAAAATCAAGAAAATTTGTCATTTATCAATAGAAATAAACACAAAATGTACTTGTTTTTGCACGTAAGCATTAGTTTTACGGAAACCTCCAGTACATAGCGCCACATTAGGTTCTGCTGGAAATGGTTGTCCTGATCATCAAAATTACATATTTCAGAAATATAAAAGATAATGATAACAGATTCTGGAATCACAACAAATCATTGTCGACAATTTGTGATATAGAGTTTGAGGGTAAACAAATTTCGGACAACCATATTTAAAGCAAACATTTAAAATGATTTTTCATAGACATACAGCACTCTCTACAAACTGTTGACACTCATGTAGATTTTGCACTGTACAATCGAGAAATCTTACCTACAGAAGAAAGAAACAAGCTTAACAATCTTAAAACAGACAATGCCTGTGGGTCATATCTAAGACATGTAAATGTTCTACAAAACTGTCTAGACTTTGATCTTCCACGATCTATCATTTTCGGTGAATCAATTGAAACCAGCCAGATACCACAAATTACAACATTTCCTGAATAATGATTCAGAAGTAATACCAAAATTATATATACGGGTAATATGCAAGTCGAAGTTATCTCCCAACATCAGGACAGATGATTCGGCCCATGCGAGCAGAAGCATGGCGAAATTCAACGATTTCCAAAATGGACGACTCTGTTTTGGGCCGAATCATCCGGTTCCCGTTTACGTCGCCGTACGACTCGACGGCACAATTTAAGAAAACCATTAATTATTTATAATTACGTGACTTCTTTTTACCGGAAGTGATGTCGAATGACATTCCGGAGACATGCACATCGAGAAAACGTCCAGTTAACTGGAAGATTACCGAAATCACAAGATACCAGACAGGCAAACCAGTTGTTGAACCTTTTGTTTGAGTTCGATACTCGTTTATCGCCCGCAACAGTAACCTAATATTTAAAGCATAACAAAAAACATCCTAAGTGCACTCGTGTAGTTCCTAGCTACATACGACATAAAACAAACTTTGACCAATGCGTGATAAGGCAGTATTCACTAAATTGTACAAATTATTAAACTTGCGACTTTTCGACCACTTACAAAATCTACTCTCTAACCGGGAGGTGCTCCGCCAGGTAGAACCACATGTGGGCGTTCTCATAAATAGGGTAAGGCAGTGTTAGTTGAACCATTGGTTTATTGGGCTAAAACGTATTTATTACTTGTGGAACGATTTTTAAACATACGTGACATCACATCGACCATTTGACATTATGGCCAACTTGGCGGCCACAATCATCATATTGATTATTCTGCCGCACACTAGGTACGAGCCTATGAGGTAGGAGTTGATATTAACCAAGAGTAAGGCAAACATAGATTAAGCATATAGGAAGATTAAAATTATTTATATTATTATATCATAAAACCAAACTTTGAATCCCAAATAAAAAAATAAAAATAATGTAAAACATGCAATAAATAAGATGAAAATAACTAAATAATTACCAAACCAATCTAAGTTTAGGGGTTCTAGGCATGTGGCATCCTTGAATTGAAAGTGTTAGTGGTTCTGGTAGACACAGTTGTGTCAGTCAGTTCATTCCAGTCTTTATCAGTTTTTAGGAGGAAGGAATGAAGTCTGTATTTGGTTCTGCACTGTATCTGGCGGAGCTGCTGTGTGCGTCCTCTTCTCTGTATGTTTGGAGAAGGAAGAAGCTTGGAGCGGTCGACTACTGTTTGGCGTCTGAGAATCGTGTGGAGCATGTTTAGCCTTGCTACATTCCTGCCTTGTTGCAGACAAGGCTAGTGGAGTCAATTGATTATATGGGCAAATTGGATGTTTCTGTTATTGGTTGGCAACTTGGCAATGAATCGAACAGATCTTTTTTGGTCTGCATTGAACTTGTCGATGTTACGTTGCATGTATGGGTCCCATACGGTGGAGGCATACTCCAGTATGTGACAGACGAAAAGGTGTTGCTGATGTTTGAATCTGTCACTCAACCCACTTCTACATGACATTACCTTTCCACATGAAACAAGCCACAGAAAGAATGCCATCTTTGCAATTTCCACAAACGAGATATTCGGAGATAACTGTAAATATACTGATATTGGCAACATAAGAAGTGTTATGACAAACGCACCCATTTCCGCACCACACCGTGTATTATCATAACAAATTGAACTTTAAGTGAAAAGTATGCTAACGATTTTGCACGAGGTAGGTTCACACGGTATCCAAAAATATACATATATATATATATATAAAAATATATATAAATAAATAAAATATATATATATATATATATATATATATATATTAATTAATTTTAAATATATAAATTTTTTAAAAATTTTTTTAATATAAAAATGCCCGGAAAACCCTAAGCTTTTTCCCAAAGAAAGTTTTATCATTAAAATATAATATTTAATTGGGGGGTAAATATGAAAAGAAAATAAAAAAATATATTCCCAAAAGTGTTTGACCGTAATTTTTATTTTTTTACCCTTTTCCTGGGTTAAACCCTCCCATGTATTATTTTTTTTGTCAAGTTTTAATTTGTTTTTAATTCATTCAATTTGAAAAATTTGTGTTAAGGGTGATCAAAAGAAAAAGTTAAACAACTTATCAATTACAAAATAAAAGTTATTTTTAAACCCCCAAAATTTCCCAATTAATTTATGCTAAAACCCAAATTACAAGACTAATAACCTATACATTATACACAACACATATATAAGCACAATAAATAGAAAACAAAAACCTGATATAATAGTTATGAAAACAGTCAAATCATTTAAATCACTTAAAAAAATTTAAAATTTAATAAAATGTATTTAAGCAATATTTTACATATATACACAATAATGGGCAGATAACACGTAGGAGTTAAATTACAGTAAAGGCTGAAAAAGAAATGTTGCAATATTCTGCTTTGAACAGTACGTCTTTAGAGTCTGTTTGAACATTGATAGGCTTCCACTACACTTTTTTGAATTGACAGCGAATTCCATAGTTGAGGTCCAACCACATTGAAGGAACGATCACCAACACTAAAAGCTCACATTAACGTTCATATTACATTAAATTAGAATGAACAATAATAATTATTATTAATGATGATGCAATATTTGCCATTATGATAAATTAGCCTTAAGCAACAAGCTGCCACTAGTATGTGGGCTTGACATAGATCAAAGTTGGACCTAGCAATTCGAGTCAGATTTAAATGCATTGATATTGTAATATTTTGATAAATTTACATTGTTTTTATTTATGCCAACAGCACTTTCGTAAATAAAATTGGCTCAGATGTCAGTGTGAAGGATTGGCAGTAGAGTATTTTTCCAATGCATAGGATCACTCCTTACATTAAAACTGAATTTGCAGATATTTATTTTATCACAGAGGCTGTTTTATGTCCCCAAAAAAGCAAACCAGACAACCCCACCCAGTGTTATGGAACCCAATCACAGTGATTTTTCTCATTGTCATGTAAATTTGTTTGAATATATATATATATATATATATATATATATATATATATATTTTCCCCGGTTAGATAATAATATGTTTGATTAAAATATAGTTATTTAGCAATTTATTAATAAAATAACTACCCTTAGTGGAAAATACAGATTTGTGCTTAATTAATAGTTGCCTAACATGTAATCGGGCCAAAAAGGGAAAATTATCAAAATCTTTTAAAAATTTCTTTTAAAAGGAAATATAAGGTTTTTAAAATTTAAAACCAAAGGGAATTCCCCAAAGGCCAAAAAGGTTAGGAATTTTCAATTTTATTTTTTCCTTTTACCCCCAAACTGAAAAAAAATTCTGGAGTGAACAAACGCCCAAATTTGGGTGCTTGTAACTCTGAAATTATCATATAAACAAAACGAAATAAGTTCAGAATCCAGTTTTCCATATATTACGTCGCACATTGTAGAATAATAACTTCAAAATTAATAAAGTTATCTTCATCCCAAAATCATTAAAAGATTTTTGCAAAAAAAACGGAATTTTTGTAAGTTGAACGATATGAGACCACAACTTAAAACTTATCAAATATATAGGTTACCACGGTAAAGTAGGGTTTAAACATATTAAAAACTCTATTGGGGATAAATGCCCCCGTGGGAAGGGGGGATTCTTTTAATATTTTATATTTTCTTGTCATATTTGGACCCTAGTCACATGTGTATATTATGCTTATTTTAACTACTAACAGCTTAAACACCATTAATGTTCATTTTGGAAAGTTTGTAGTGGCAATTTTTTGGGAAAAAAATACAAACAATCCCCCCAACCATTGTTTTATTTTTGGAAAAACCACCTATTATTATTATTATTATTATAGTGAAACCAAACAGGCGGATTTACTGTAGTAATACCCCAATACTAAATATGCTCAGGAGACACTAGTTATTTTATCATATAAAATAAATAATGTATACATTTTTCGTGACCAAACAATAAGAAAAGAAAGGCACTGTCCATGGTAGTCATTTTCGAGGTACTAATACTGGTGAACGATAATCAACATAAATGTGACATATAAATATTTGGCCACCTTGTCATAAACAGTATTTACAATAACACTTTAAAAGTTACATGGATAAATCATCAGAATACATAAGTGACATACCCAGTAATTAAATTGAAGAACAATGCCATCGACATGAGCCAGTCGTCAAATTTATCAACAAAGCAAAAATTTTTAATTTATCCATACCAGGCCCTGCTGTAAAAAGAGAATTTTGCGGTGTGCCCGTGGCTCGAAATTAACTGAGATAGAATCTGTAATTTTAGATTTTAAAGAAAAATCTGCAGGCCGTCCTTGTCCTTACCGAGTGTGCGGAGCATAATTTGTGGCTAGTGCGCATGACACACTACGCAAACCACAAAAATGCGTTTGCTCTGCTGTTTTGATGACATAACACAACAGTTGTTTGTATATTACAAGATAAGTTCATCTATGTATTGTAGAACATCCCTGCTAAATAAACATACAACATACATAAGATTTTGTGTTTTATTTAAACAAATAAACCGTGTCGCCTAACCGATACGATTATCAAAATAAACATCATATATATTCCATTTTCAAAATCTTCATAACAATGAAATTTTAGTACTGTCAATTTTTTTATAAACACTAGCTTAGGAATGCGTGAAAAAAATTTTCATTGTTTTGTAGTGAAAGTTATAGTAACGCAGGAAAAATTTAGGGCCACCAAAAAATCAGGGTTTGGGTGTCCGCCCAAACTCTCAAAATGGTTTTTAAAATAAAACACACACACACACACACACAAAAAATATATATATATATATATATATATATATATATATATATATATATATATATATATATATATATATTAAAATTTAAATAATATATATATATTTAAAACGTGTTGAAATCGTCAAAAATAACATTTAATTTGTTATTAATACAGGTTGGGGGAAAAGGTGCTTTGTCATAAACTTTATGTTGCAATAAACAGTATATTTACAGTTATCCCCAAATGTTTGTGGAAATCAAAAAATGGCATTCTTTCTGTGGCTTGTTTCATGTGGAAAGGTTTCATGTTGAAGTGGGTTGAGTGACAGATTCAAACATCAGCAACACCCTTTCGTCTGTCACATACTGGAGTATGCCTCCACCGTATGGGACCCATACATGCAACGTAACATCGACAAGTTCAATGCAGACCAAAAAAGGAATTCCTGCCCTTCCAATTTGCCCATATAATCAATTGACTCCACTAGCCTTGTCTGCAACAAGGCAGGAATGTAGCAAGGCTAAACATGCTCCACACGATTCTCAGACGCCAAACAGTAGTCGACCGCTCCAAGCTTCTTCCTTTTCCAAACATACAGAGAAGAGGACGCACACAGCAGCTCGCCAGATACAGTGCAGAACCAAAACAGTTATTTTAAACGATAAAGACTGGAATGAACTGACTGACACAACTGTGTCTGCCAGAACCACTAACACTTTCAATTCAAGGATGCCACATGCCTAGAACCCCTAAACTTAGATTGGTTTGGTAATTATTTATTATTTTCATCTTATTTATTGCATGTTTTACATTATTTTTATTTTTTTTTTTGGGATTCAAAGTTTGGTTTTATGATATAATAATATAAATAATTTTAATCTTCCTATATGCTTAATCTATGTTTGCCTTACTCTTGGTTAAATCAACTCCTACCTCATAGGCTCGTACCTAGTGTGCGGCAGAATAATCAATGTTCCCCAAAAAATTTTAATTTTAAAAAACGTTTTAGCCCAATAAAAATGTTCAAAAAACTGCCTTACCCTATTTATGGAAGAAACCGGGGGAGCACCTCCCGGTTAGAGAGTGATTTTGTAAGTGGTCGAAAAGTCGCAAGTTTAATAATTTGACAATTTAGTGAATACTGCCTTATCACGCATTGGTCAAAGTTTGTTTTATGTCGTATGTAGCTAGGAACTACACGAGTGCACTTAGGATGTTTTTTGTTATGCTTTAAATATTAGGTTACTGTTGCGGGCGATAAACGAGTATCGAACTCAAACAAAAGGTTCAACAAATGGTTGCCTGTCTGGTATCTTGTGATTTCGGTAATCTTCCAGTTAACTGGACGTTTTCTCGATGTGATGTTCCGGAATGTCGACATCACTTCCGGTAAAAAGAATCACGTAATTATAAATAATTTTTTCTTAAATTGTGCCGTCGAGTCGTACGGGGACGTAAAAGGGAACCGGATGATTCGGCCCAAAACAGAGTCGTCCTTTTGGGAAAAGTTGAATTTCGCCATGCCCCTTGCATGGGCCGAATCAACGTCCTGATGTTGGGAGATCTTCACTTGCATATTACCCGTATTATAATTTTGGTATTATTCTGAATCATTATTCAGGAAATGTTGTAATTTGTGGTATCTGGCTGGTTTCAATTGATTCACCGAAAATGATAGATCGTGGAAGATCAAAGTTAGACAGTTTTGTAGAACATTTACATGTCTTAGATATGACCCACAGGCATTGTCTGTTTTTAAAATTGTTTAAACTTGTTTCTTTCTTCTGTAGGTAAGATTT
>JAODUO010003372.1:0-13666 GCA_025642075.2 Ridgeia piscesae
GGACATCTTGATGGGAATGTGTGTACCTCCACACTGTGTATACCATGTTACAATGGTTAGACCAGTTCAGTCTATACCGCAGTTGTTGATATGCATGTTTTTCAGGGTGCCCTTTCTCCTAGATCCCAGTGTGTTCAGTTGGCCCACAAGTAACCAGTGGTTTGATGCTACTAGCGACATCTAGAGTGAATTCTCTCTCTCTCTGTTAACATCACCCTTGGGTTCCATCAAAGGTGACCTTATTATGGAGGTGATTGTAATAGCAGAACTAATTTCTTACACCTTACTGTGAATGGAATTAACTTGGGACTATATTAGGGTGTCCTTAATTGCAAGGTGGGTATATTACTGGGGTGACAGTAAAGTGAGGTTCAAGTGTAACTCACTCTGGTGGTATGTATGTACAGTGTAGATCAGTCAACCTTAATTGAATTCGCATCGTTTCAGTTGTCATCACCGATCCAGGTGGCATCAAAGACGTTTCAGCGATCGTCACAGCAACGCCATCTATCTCTACAAGATCGCAAGAAACTGCTCATAGATGCAGCACGACAAAGATACCTCGAAAAGCACTGCGGGAATATCTAGAACATTGACAATTCGCTACATGGACATTAAGCTGTGTGTTGGCTACGTTGTGTTTAACTGCGAACCAACTGTGAGATTGAGATTTGCTGTGTACAGAGTGGATGTTTGTGCCTTCACCAAACTGGCATGTGTTTCACAGATCATTGATACAAAATGTTCTCGTCAGTTTCTTTATGAAACATCCGAACATTAAACAGTGACCTGCTGAAGTAATCATCCACTTGAAAATGTCTGTGTTTGTGAGAAAATGTAATATGAATGTACCTGATTATGATTCGATGCTTGCAACAGTGTTGAGACATTCCATCATAGTTGCAGCTTTTTTGTGTAAATATTTCAATAAAGTCTTCCTTTTTTGCGTTCATTATATTTCTGCTGATGTTGGCGTAAATGATTAAACACATGTAAAAAGGACATTAACCCTGCTCTTTTACAAATGCGTGGTACAGCATTTTATCCTCTTTAAGCTTGCTGGTAATTTTGATATATAGATAGTCCCTGCACAGCTGTTGAACAATCAATGTTTCACACCCTCCGACACTTGTGTGGACTCCCGTGTCCAACCTGGTCATGAAGGCTGGGGCGATGTGGTACTGTAGGTGCAATGTACCACCAGTGCTGGCACCAGTTCACAGCTAACAGCGACTAGTTGATGTAACCTGCGGCCGATTTCATGAGATCAATTTAGCATTCTCATAATAACAAAATTGATGTAGAATTGACCTAATTAGGTCACGATGGGGACACCCACTGTCTCTAGCTGCTGTCTTTGCCATTCGTATAGCAAATGGCAAGTTATGATGAATGTAAAGGATACCAAGTGTAAACATTAAAAATAATTATGTTGAGAGTGGGCATGTCGGGAGCATTAACGAACTAACTTGGGGAGCATACCGTAAATATTTCAATTATCGTAAAGTTACAACTACTAAATACATGGCACAGGCTAAGTGCATCTACCGAGGAGACTTGTGAAACACAACTTTACAAAGTTTTAGGCTTTCGGCGAGTTATCGCCCGCTACTACGTCTTAAGTAGGCTCTATGAAACTGGGCCCTGTTGGTCAGTGGGGCTGGCGCAGAGGGGTGTCCAGTGTCCACTCCATGGTCATCTTAGGGAGGCTGACATGCCTTGTTATAATGTCCAAAATATGCCAGTTTCCTTCTCTTCACCGTATAGGTTCTCGGGAGCCTACCAGGGATGCTACTGTGCTGTGTATGTACTCGTTGGTCTTATGCTCCTTGTAGATGTGGAGCAGCTTCCTGGAGCACTTGGTCTCAATGGGTTTGATCTTTATCTCAGTATCACTCGCCATCAGAAAATAATGTCCACATCACACCTCCATATTCATGTAAGAAGAGCTCTTAACAAGGTATATTTCGTGGTGAAGCTTATGGTACTATATACTTGCTATCATACAACCTTTCTTTTTAATGCTCACAGATGTGTACTTGTATAGAAATGACTGACAGTATCAATGTAATTCAATGGTCCAATGACACGGGTGAATGGAGAAAGAAGCAACTGGACCTTGATACCTTGGAGGAGATACATTTATTGAGTCTCCAAATTGGAACAGTAAGAGATGTACACAGTTTTTTTATGTACTACCAAATACATATCCATGAAACAACATGTACATAAGACTACATCTTATACAATTGTTATCCGCAATCAATCACGTATTTTTTTATTAAACGATACAACTGGACTTGGAACATATACAATTACCATCTTAGAATATACATATATTAAACGTATATCATTGTGTTCATTTGGAAATTATGTGCGTCGGCAGTGGTCACTTTTTAAGACAGCAATTCACTGTTTCCTTAATTTATATTGTTTTTAAAAGAATAATATAAACATTCTTAAAACTTATTAATGGCCACAATCATTATATATATATATATATAGTCACAGTAAAGGTCCCAACATGTATACAAGTTTAGCATTATTTCCGATTATATTTATATGACGTTTTATTGCAATTACAATAAGTTAGTACTATAAATTAGTACCATAAAATAGTATTCACTTGAGCCGTCTTTTCTGATAAACGTCTAATCATACAACAAGTAATGACCAACTGTCACTGACCACTGCTATGCAGAACCTATAACCTGGGGTCAGTAGTTGGAACTATTACATAAGCACCATGGTACACCATTCACACAGCGACAAATTGAATACGTCCCACTTCAATTGCCCTCGACAACTGGGAAGCTCATCTTAGCAACCGTTCCGAGCCCGCATTCGATCACATCGCCCACTTTCACTGGCCCAACACCAGATGGCGTGCCAGTGAGAATCACATCGCCTCGCTCGAGCGTGAAATGCCGACTCAGCCAGCTGACGAGGAAAGCAATGCTGAAGATCATGTTTTTCGTGTTGCCCTCCTGCCTCATTTTGCCATTGACCTTGAGCCAAAGGTCAACTTCTTGCGGGTCGGGAATCTTGTCCTTCACAATGAAGTCGCTGACGGGACACGATGTGTCGAAACCTTTCGCGAGCGCCCATGGCAGACCGGTAGACTTGAGTTTCATCTGCAGGATGCGGTCAGTCATGTCCAGCGCAAGGACGTAACCACCGATATGTGACAGTGCTGCACTCTCAGGAATATTGCGGCCATCTGTGCCGATGACCAGTCCTAGCTCCACCTCATGGTGGATCTCGGAAGCTCCATCGGGCATCTGAACGAGAAAGCATCAGTGTTATTGGAACCCTATCAATGTTCAAAAAGACTCGGACGCGTATGTTCAAAGCAGAATACTGCTGACATTTTACTGTCTTTGAGCCTTTAACTGCTCAACTCATACCTTATTTATCTACACATTATAACATATATGTATATATATATATATATATATATATTTAAAACAAAAATTTATATATATATTTAAAAACAATATTTATATATATATATATATATTTAAAACAATATATATATATATATATATATTTTAAATACAGTTTTATTCATTTATTTTAATAAATATTTAAATGACTTGGCTGTTTTTGTAACTGCTATATAAGACTTTTGTTTTTATGTTTATTGTGCTTACAAATCTGATACATTCAATGGTTAGGTTATTAATCTTGTATAGCACTTTGAGCATTTTATTGAAAATGCACTTCATAAAATATATAGTCTCTCATGCTAGACTATTTGAAAATTGCATTACACTGTATCAGAGTGTCTCACAAATAGGTCACATGTATGCTCATGCCATGATGCAACAAAATGTTACGGATCGCCTGCTCCTGACAGCACACACTGGCGGCATGGTGAAATGATGGTGTCTCTGTTAAGCGATGATGATTTTCAAATGCCAATAACTTAAAAAGTATGTTACATTTTGAAAAAAATATAAACCATCCGAGCAGGCCTGCTATATCACATCCACAACCAGGCCTAAATCACATCCACAACTTCAACGTGATAATTTTGTATATGTAAAACTAATGGAAATGTGGCTTTATAAGCAATCAGAGACACTCTTGTATATAATAACACTTGGATAACATTATTTTCTTTTTAATTGACCATTCATTAACTTCAAGACAAAACTATGATTGATATGTTTTATCCCTTTTCAGCCAACTAGACGTACAAGCAATTACACATTTAATCTGAATTAAGATATATATTACAACACATCAAGTTGCAACAGCCCCGCACCAGTGAACAGGGCCAACACATGTACACATCATTATGTATTATAATTATTATTTCTATTATCTGTAATTTAATATAGGGAGTTCACGTCTTAAAGATTTGATAGCATGCATTAAACTTACATAAATGACGTTACAAAAAGCACTCCAAAGCAAGTGTAATTGTCAAATATATTATATCTACAGCTGTATAATAATATAAAACAGATTTGGGTGCACTCAACAAGAATGAATGTAGGCCTTATAGATATCCATTGGCATAGTGTAGGTTTTATTTGGACGTCATTTTTCTCCCGTGCATAGGCATATTGTCTAGTCCATACCTTTATAGGGTTAGGCCATGTGATATAAGCAGTTGAAGGCTTCAGGAAGACAACAGGTTCCGTTGGCACTGCATTGCCAAGCTCAACTGCATGTTCACTGCAATCCAATCAGCAATGTCATAATTAACACCCTATTACATGGGCACATCCTAATCTAGTACCAAACCACTGCTTTGTGGAAACATGTATTGTGTCAAGCTAGCAACATTTTGACAACCTAAAAATGTAAAATCATATTGCCCTATGTCATTGTATAATATCTATGTAAGTGTTCAGCATATGACTTACCATTCCCTGCAGTTACACTCAGGGAGGTTAGAACATTTACACATGTAGACCCTGGTGTCTTCACTAATATAATTCATGCAATGCAAATTTTGATTTACTCTAAGATATGTCTATGCAAAAATAGCGAAAAAGTTGCTGAACAGTTTCTGTGATATGGGAGTTTACAGCACATGGTGGTGGACACAGGGTGCTGGCAAAAAAATACATCTATTGGTCAGAGTCTGGGACAATGGTCAGTTTCCTAGGCTAATCTCACAGCTGTACCCTTTGAGGTACAAGGCCCAGATACTCTAGATGACATGGTCGTACAACGGTGTCGGCTTGGATAAATTGCTAAAGCAACATGCATATTTTTGATGTCACATTGGACACAGTCTGATATCTAAAGGGGACCCAACATGCACTATTTTCATCCAGCACAGGGCGTCTAATACCCAATCAAATCACGTGTCATATTAATGGACACGTCCCCCATCTTGGTGAACCTGGGCTAGGTCTTCCAACATAGGTTCAGGCATCAGCATAGCTTTATGTAGAGACCCGTCCACCTGTTATGGACGGGTAAAAACGAATATGGACGGGTAGAAATATGGGTGGACGGGTAAAACAATGAAGGAGCAAAAAACCCATAGATATTGTTAGTTATGCCTTGAAAGTGAGTGAAAATGGTGTCAAATGTGTGTTTGTAGTCCATTTCATGTCATCAGACACATCTAAAAGTTTGTAAACTGGCTTAACAGTTAACATCCGTGTGTCCACCAACCGTGTGTCCACCAAAACATGTGTGACTGCATGGCAATAATTTTATCCGGCATAAAGCCCTGCATGGGCATCAGTCTAGTGACACTGTCGTATGACTGAGTCTGATAGTGTATCTGGGTCCTTGGCTTCAGTCACTCTCACAGAGTGTGTCTCACTGCATGGACACAGCCTGTCAGTGTCACTGACACTGAAATCTTAATTTTATTTTACACACTGTGTATGCATGACTGCAGTGCAGCTGGGGGGGGAGCGGTGGTCGCGCGGTAGAGCCCCCGGACTGTCAATCGGGGGGACGGTGGTTCAATCCCACCTACCGCCTTTTTGAAACTTAGGCAATTTCTTCACCCCACTTTTGGCCTGTGTCTTTCGGAAGAGACACAAAAAACCCGGTGGCCCCTTCTGTCGGGGTGTCTATCCAGAGGAAGTAAAAGATCCCACACGGGGGGTAAATGTGTAACCTGTAGTGGACTCATAAATTCTACAGAAAAACAACTCCTGCGTTAGCCCAAGTTTGGGCTGTTTGGAGGTAATCCCCTAAAAATTTAAAAAATTAAATTTTAATTTAAGTAAGTACAAATGTGAGTACTCAGCGCCATACTTGTAACATCATCAGTTGATCTCTTGCAAGCATCAGTATAGGTAACATGTGTCAATTACTTATGTCATGACAGTGAAATCACACACCCATCAAACATGTTCTTCAATGACTTCAGACTCCAATCAAGTTCATGTTGTGTCGCTAGGTTTCGTATCACAGGCAGGGCAGACGATTCGTTCCATGTAGCTAGCCGGCACCGGTTGCAGATACGGTTGATTCGGCCCAGCCAAACTACCGGTACACCGATTACAGAAACGGACGATTCGGCCCACTGTGCCGTATCAGTTTTGGGTCGAATCATCCCACTCCCGTGTCGTTCACTCAGTCACTGTCCTGTGCTGTGAGTGTGACAGGCACTCGGTCAGTCGGTGTCAGATTTATGTTTACGGTGATAACATTCCATCATACTAACAACTGTGAACTCTGACAACTTACCTGAAGTTTCTGCCAATCCCAATTATTTTTTTACCAAACTCAACAAAGCGGGGAAGTTGTTTTTGTGCTGCCATTCGTATTTTTTGGGGGGGAATACTTTTACAGATTTCGACACTAGTTACTTCCAAGACCACCGCGTGTCGCCACCAGTGCAATGCATGTGTGTCCCGGATGGAAATTTACCACCGTAACCGTTAAAACCCTGTCCTAAGTTAAATGGTCTGATAATTAAAATAGGCAAATAATATAAGGTAGATTAATTGCCAAACAACGGTATTTGTATATAAATAATAGCATGTTTTAATATATACCAGTCATTGACTCCTAAAATCCGAGCGATAATAAGTAGAACGAGACTATTCGCAGAGCGGCTCTGCGAATAAGGAAACATTAGCCACTATTCGCAGAGCAGTGACGTCACTGCTCTGCTAAATAGGGAACCGGTGTCAGTATTCACAGAGCAGTGGTGTCATTGCTTTGCGAATTTGCAAAAGACTTGCGGTATTCTGAAAGAAGGTAAGAAAGAGTTGCGATATACATGCATGTTGTTATAATAATAATAATAGCTTTTTAGACATTCTAAGTACAACTCTGTTCAATAGTATCAATTGTACTAAATCATAAATTAATACATGTAAATACAAAAATATTAATGAGTAAATAATTAAAATATTGTGCTAGCTAATCTAGTGAAAGGTCATAGTTACATAAATGCATACAATGCATCTGTCGATTGACATGTGAGATATTTTTTATTAACTAATATATATATATATATAATTAATAAAAATATTAATTAATAAGTGATTGGTAATTTAAAATTTACCTAGGATTTGCTACACAATTTTTAATTATTTCTCATTTAAAAATTTTTTGTATTTCAAGGAAATTTTTTAATTGGGGTTTAGACAATTGAAAACTTTTTTGAGGTTTTTTAAAAAATATTATTAAAAAACAAAAAAGAAATTTTTAAAACGCAATTTTTTTTAAAAGAATTCCGAAATTTAAAAAAATTAAAGGGGGGAACTCTGGAAACGCCTGGGGGGCTTTTTGGAAAATTTTGTGGGTTTTAAAATTTTTTTTTTCGCAACCCCTCCGAAAAGTCTCGGTTCTAAATTTAATTTTTGGGGTCCCCCGGATTTTAAGTTCAAAGCTGGTTTTAAAATTTAAAAATGCTATTTTTTTTAAAAATACAAAACCTTTTTTGGGTTTTAACTACCTTAAAAAATTTCCTTTTTTTAATTTCCCGACCCTTTAACTTGGAAAGGGAACCGGGTTGGGGGTAAAATTTCCAACCGGGAAAAACCACATTCATTGCATTGGGGAAACCGGGGGCTTGGAATAACTTAAAATGTTGAAAACTGAAAAGGTAAAAAATTGCCAAAAAAAATGGAGCCAAAAACAACTTCCCCGCGGATTTGGTAAAAAAATTATTTGGGGAAAAACCCGGAATTTTCGGGCCAGTTTTTTTTTTTTTTTTTTTTTTTTTTTTTTTTTTTTTTTTTTTTTTTTTTTTTTTTTTTTTTTTTTTTTTTTTTTTTTTTTTTTTTTTTTTTTTTTTTTTTTTTTTTTTAAAACCAAATGTTAAGTTTGCCTAGTGGTTTAAAGCGGCGACAGTGGTTGTACCCGTTCCCACCATTGACTGGCCAAAAGTACCTGCCACTGGTCCCTCAAAACAGTGTGTAAATAAATTTAGGATTCAGTGCATGACACTTGGGAGATGCTATACTAGCGATACACCTCTTGGTTAGTGCAGCCTTCAGATAGTCACTGCATGCCAGCCCGTGCATGCATGAAATATTGAATGATCACATCGCATGACCAGTGATGTTAACTTTAAATTTTAAAGTAGATGACGGATACAACACATTTGACACCATTTTACTCACTTCAACAATAACCTTAACATTTGTCTTCATTATTTTACCGTCCACAATTTAACATATTCTTCAATTTAAAATTTTTTTAAAAAATTTTTTTTTAAAAACGTTAATTATTTTAAAAAGGGGGTTTTTTTGGGAAATTTTGGGGGTTTTTTTAGTCCCTCCCCCGGGGGTTGCCCAAAAACCCCAAGGGTTTTGAACGGGCCATTTGGCGGGCCTCAACCATTGCAACCGGTGCCGGTACTCAGGAACGTCGTCTGCCCGCCGGAAAGAAAACCACGAAAAATGAAATTTTTGGATCTGAATATTGGCATGTTTGATGGGGTTATTTTTCTTTATGTGAAATTCCAAGTTCCATCGGCTTGAAGAGAAACTATGTTTAAAATTCCTGGTAAATTTTTTTCTTTTTAAAAAATTTTAAAATTTTTTTTCCCCCAAAACCTTTTTTTTTTTAAAAATATAGTTAATTAAATTTTTTATTTTTTTTCAAAAAAAAAAATTTTTTTTTTAAAAAACAAATTTTTTTTAAAAATTTTTGGGGGGAAGGGGGTTGAACCCCTTAAAACTTTTTGGGGGCCTCATCATCATCAATTTAAAATAAAATTTAGATTTATGGGTTTTCTCAAAAATTAACCATCAACCCCTTTTTTTAAAAATTTTCAAGGGTAAATGGGCAAAATTTTGATGCAAAAAA
Source organism: Ridgeia piscesae (assembly GCA_025642075.2). Taxonomy (NCBI): domain Eukaryota; kingdom Metazoa; phylum Annelida; class Polychaeta; order Sabellida; family Siboglinidae; genus Ridgeia; species Ridgeia piscesae. The sequence continues at coordinate 9,250 of JAODUO010003372.1, forward strand.
AGGGGGGTCCTGCCCCCCGGGGGAATTTTTGGGGTTAAAAGAATTTTTTTTTAAAAAAAAATTTTAAAAATTTTAAAAATTAAAATTTCCCTTTTTTTCTCCCATTTTTTTTCCCCCCTTTTAAAATATTTTTTTATCAAAATTTAAAAAACGGCCCTTAAATTTGGAAATTTTTCAAAAAACTTTTAAAAAATTTTGAGGTTTTGGGAAAAGAGTTGGGTCCCCTTTAAATGTTGATTAATCAAAATAATTTAAAGCCATTTCCGGGGGAACCTTCACTGTATTTATTTTTTAACCCAAAAAGGGAACCTAAAAAATTTAAAAAAAACAAAAATGTTTTTTGCACCCCCCCTTTTTTAAAAATATCACAGAAATTTACAATTTTTTTTTTTCAAAAAATTGGTAAAAAAAATTTTTCAAATTTTTTTTTTTCCCTTTTCCCCCTTTAAAAGTTCTAACCCCCCTGAGTGTAACTGCGGGGAAAATTAAATATCCCGTTTGAAAATTTTTGACATAGGGCAATATTTTTTACTTTTTTGGGGAAATTTGCTATTGCCCTTTTTAAAAAATTTTAAAAACCCATTTGGGGTGTTTTTTGACATTTTTTGGGGCAGTGAACATGCGGGTTGGAAACCCCGGGGGCCCCAATTTGTTAAAAAGGGAAAAAAAATATTTTCCTAAAAAAAATCTAAAAAACCAAATTGCCAATGGATATCTATAAGGCCTACATTCATTCTTGTTGAGTGCACCCAAATCTGTTTTATATTATTATACAGCTGTAGATATAATATATTTGACAATTACACTTGCTTTGGAGTGCTTTTTGTAACGTCATTTATGTAAGTTTAATGCATGCTATCAAATCTTTAAGACGTGAACTCCCTATATTAAATTACAGATAATAGAAATAATAATTATAATACATAATGATGTGTACATGTGTTGGCCCTGTTCACTGGTGCGGGGCTGTTGCAACTTGATGTGTTGTAATATATATCTTAATTCAGATTAAATGTGTAATTGCTTGTACGTCTAGTTGGCTGAAAAGGGAAAAAACATATCAATCATAGTTTTGTCTTGAAGTTAATGAATGGTCAATTAAAAAGAAAATAATGTTATCCAAGTGTTATTATATACAAGAGTGTCTCTGATTGCTTATAAAGCCACATTTCCATTAGTTTTACATATACAAAATTATCACGTTGAAGTTGTGGATGTGATTTAGGCCTGGTTGTGGATGTGATATAGCAGGCCTGCTCGGATGGTTTATATTTTTTTCAAAATGTAACATACTTTTTAAGTTATTGGCATTTGAAAATCATCATCGCTTAACAGAGTTTCCCTGGCCAGTTGTTGGAGGGGCACTTGAAATTTTTACGGTTTACAAATGGACCTTTTGTAGCCCAACCCCGTGAATTTAATTTTCAAAATCTAGTAAACTTTTTTTATAAAATGCCCCTTTTTTTTAAAATTAAAAACAAATTTAATCCTTTTTCCATTAATTTTTCAAAATTTGTAAGGGACTTTAAAAAAAAGTTTTAAAAAGAGTTCAAAAACAGAAATTTTAAAATTTCAAAAAAAAATAAATGAATAAAAAAACTGTATTTAAAAATTAATATTTAAATATTTTTTTAAATAATTTTTAATTTTTTTTGTTTTAAAAATATTAAAAATTTTTTTAAAAAAAAAAATATATATACATATATGTTATAAATGTGTGAAAAAATAAAGGATTTAGTTGAGCGGGTTAAAAAGGGTCAAAAACAAAAAAAAAATGTCAAAATAATTTTTGCTTTGAACATACGCGTCCGAGTCTTTTTGAACATTGATAGGGTTCCAATAACACTGATGCTTTCTCGTTCAGATGCCCGATGGAGCTTCCGAGATCCACCATGAGGTGGAGCTAGGACTGGTCATCGGCACAGATGGCCGCAATATTCCTGAGAGTGCAGCACTGTCACATATCGGTGGTTACGTCCTTGCGCTGGACATGACTGACCGCATCCTGCAGATGAAACTCAAGTCTACCGGTCTGCCATGGGCGCTCGCGAAAGGTTTCGACACATCGTGTCCCGTCAGCGACTTCATTGTGAAGGACAAGATTCCCGACCCGCAAGAAGTTGACCTTTGGCTCAAGGTCAATGGCAAAATGAGGCAGGAGGGCAACACGAAAAACATGATCTTCAGCATTGCTTTCCTCGTCAGCTGGCTGAGTCGGCATTTCACGCTCGAGCGAGGCGATGTGATTCTCACTGGCACGCCTTTTGGGTGGGGGGTAAAAGGGGGGTGTACCAATGGGGTTTTGGAAAGGTTCCAAATGACCCCGGGTTTAGGGAAATTGAAGTGGGGACGTTTAAATTTTGTTGTAAGGGTTAAGGTTTTTTAAAAAACGGCCCCAAGGTTATATTTTAAAATGGTATAATTTTTTGGTAAAACTTTTGAAATTGAAAAAAACGTTTATAAAAAATCGGAAAAATCAAACTTGTTAAATTTCCTTTTGTAAAATAAATAATTTAAAAGGTTTGGGGCCATTAATAATTTTAAGAATGTTTATATTATTCTTTTAAAAACAATATAAATTAAGGAAACAGTGAATTGCTGTCTTAAAAAGTGACCACTGCCGACGCACATAATTTCCAAATGAACACAATGAAAACCCTTTAAAAATGTTTTTAAGTGGAAATTTAATTTCCAATTTTATCGTTTAATAAAAAATAGGAGATTGCGGATAACAATTGTATAAGATGTAGTCTTATGTACATGTTGTTTCATGGATATGTATTTGGTAGTACATTTTTTCTTATGGCCAATTTTAACTAATAAAGATTTTAAACCCCTTTAGACCAAGTGCTCCAGGAAGCTGCTCCACATCTACAAGGAGCATAAGACCAACGAGTACATACACAGCACAGTAGCATCCCTGGTAGGCTCCCGAGAACCTATACGGTGAAGAGAAGGAAACTGGCATATTTTGGACATTATAACAAGGCATGTCAGCCTCCCTAAGATGACCATGGAGTGGACTCTGGACACCCCTCTGCGCCAGCCCCACTGACCAACAGGGCCCAGTTTCATAGAGCCTACTTAAGACGTAGTAGCGGGCGATAACTCGCCGAAAGCCTAAAAATTTGTAAAGTTGTGTTTCACAAGTCTCCTCGGTAGATGCACTTAGCCTGTGCCAAAATTTTTTAATTTAACTTTAAAATTGGAAATTTTACTTGCCCCCAAGATTCTTTTGTAAACACCCATTCAAAAATTAAATTTTACCTTTTAGGTGAAGTGAAAAATTTTAAACCTCATAAATTTTTGTTATTATGAAATCAAATTTTCATGTCCCCCAACTTATTTCCTGTTCAAAACTTCCACACTTTACTTTTGATTAAAAAATTGATTCATGACCAGGTTGGACACGGGAGTCCACACAAGTGTCGGAGGGTGTGAAACATTGATTGTTCAACAGCTGTGCAGGGACTATCTATATATCAAAATTACCAGCAAGCTTAAAGAGGATAAAATGCTGTACCACGCATTTGTAAAAGAGCAGGGTTAATGTCCTTTTTACATGTGTTTAATCATTTACGCCAACATCAGCAGAAATATAATGAACGCAAAAAAGGAAGACTTTATTGAAATATTTACACAAAAAAGCTGCAACTATGATGGAATGTCTCAACACTGTTGCAAGCATCGAATCATAATCAGGTACATTCATATTACATTTTCTCACAAACACAGACATTTTCAAGTGGATGATTACTTCAGCAGGTCACTGTTTAATGTTCGGATGTTTCATAAAGAAACTGACGAGAACATTTTGTATCAATGATCTGTGAAACACATGCCAGTTTGGTGAAGGCACAAACATCCACTCTGTACACAGCAAATCTCAATCTCACAGTTGGTTCGCAGTTAAACACAACGTAGCCAACACACAGCTTAATGTCCATGTAGCGAATTGTCAATGTTCTAGATATTCCCGCAGTGCTTTTCGAGGTATCTTTGTCGTGCTGCATCTATGAGCAGTTTCTTGCGATCTTGTAGAGATAGATGGCGTTGCTGTGACGATCGCTGAAACGTCTTTGATGCCACCTGGATCGGTGATGACAACTGAAACGATGCGAATTCAATTAAGGTTGACTGATCTACACTGTACATACATACCACCAGAGTGAGTTACACTTGAACCTCACTTTACTGTCACCCCAGTAATATACCCACCTTGCAATTAAGGACACCCTAATATAGTCCCAAGTTAATTCCATTCACAGTAAGGTGTAAGAAATTAGTTCTGCTATTACAATCACCTCCATAATAAGGTCACCTTTGATGGAACCCAAGGGTGATGTTAACAGAGAGAGAGAGAATTCACTCTAGATGTCGCTAGTAGCATCAAACCACTGGTTACTTGTGGGCCAAC